>JAJMZS010003072.1:0-50654 GCA_023807205.1 Isotricha prostoma
TATACTACAATGGAAAAAAATTATTATACAAGATATTATATGAAAATTCAAAATGTAATTGCAATTACTGGAAGTATTATTAATATATTTATTTATTTTTTTGAATCTCTTTCCCATTTTGTAGGAGGTAATATGCAAAAAATAGAAGTAATAAAACATTTTTTTTATTTTGAAAAAAAAAGTGAAAGGAATTTTTTATTATTGCATAAAAGTATTTCAAATCCTTATATAAAATCCAATAAAAAAAGTAAATTTTATCCTATTTTATCAAATATAGAAAATCAAAAATATATAAATAAAAATATATTATCAACTCCTCCTAATTTTACAACAAATGAAAAAGAAGAAAATAACAGTATTAATACTGATAAAGAAAAAAAAAAATTTAAAATGCCATTAAAAAAGTATTCTCATAATAATTTTATTAATAATAACATTATTTTTAATAATTTTATGAATGATTCTTCAATTAAGAAAAATAAAATTAATAAATCCTCTTTTGAACAATCTGATATTGAAATGATAAATAAAATTCATAAGAAAAATATGAAACCTACAATTGGTAATTATTTTAATCTGTATGATGAAGATATTTCTTTGAAAAATTTTTTAATTCAAAAATTCAAAATGAGATTTTTTTTTTGTTGTTATAAAAAATCAAATTATTCAAATTATTTAAAAAAACAAAGTTATAATATTTTAGATTGGTATTATATTAATTTAATTCAATCAAGTAAATATTTTGAAATTTCAAAACAATTTGATTTTTTAAAAAAATTAATTTTAAATGAAGGACAAAATAATAGTTTGTTTCTTTTGAAAAAAATAAATTTAAGAAAGAATGAGGATATAGTAAATATAATAAATACTAAAAATAATGAAATTGAAAATTCAGTTATATCGTATTTTAGAAATATTATTAGTCCCGAAAATGCTTCAAAAACAGATTATATGATTTTTGATAATTTACCCACGAAAATAAAAAATAAAATATAATATATTAATTACATATTAATAATTATTTGATTGAAAAAATATGTATTTAATAATTATAAAATTGTTATATTGATATTATAAATATTTTTAAAAAGTAATTAATAAATACTATATAGTCATTATAATAAAATATATAAACTAATAAAAAAATAAAAATAAAAATTATAATTTTTTTTTAAATAAATCAATGATTAATGATAGAATAAATTTGAAATTAATATTAAATATTAGAAAAAATATTCCTTCTTCAAAAATATTTTATTATATATATTTCATATTCAAATATGTAGGTTTAATATTAGCTACTCAAAATTTAAGGGATTTTGAATCAAAAAAATATAATATAACATCTTTATATTCACTATTATCGAAGATATTATTATTTGATTCTTCTTTTAATGCTATTTCAAATTATTATCAATATATTTGCATAATAATATTAGTTTTAATTTTATCATTTGATTTATATTTTTTATTTATTTACATACGTCTAAGAAAAATAAGTTTATATACTTCATCTATTATAGATATTAAATTAAATAAATATCTTAATCAATTTCCATATTTTAAGCAAGAATTAAAAGTTTTTTCTTGGATATTAATATTAATATCATCTATTAGTCAATTATTAGAAGAATTTCTATTTTTTGGTATTGCAATAGTATTATTAAATCAAGATTATGTGAAAAAAAATGAAAAATATTTATCAAATTTTTTTTTATATGAAATGAAAATAAATAAACTAATAATAATGGTTTTTAATATTATTTCATTTATCTCTTGTATATTAATTGATTTTTTGATTATTTATATCAATGATACAAAAGGGTTTATAAATCAATATGCTATTGATATTAATTCAAATAAACCAATTAAAATTATTTCATTAATTTTAACTTGTTTTCAACCTTTTATAGGATTTAGTTATATATTTAATGATCATAAATATCATCAATATAGATTTTTAATTTGTATTGTTGCAATTTTTTTTTGTAGTATTTATTTATTATTATCATTTAGAAAATTCACTTATTACTATGATTCTCCGATTCCTTTATTTATTTTATTTATAGTATGTTTTTCTTGGTATAGTGGAATATTTGAAATATTAATGTATACTTATATGAAAGAAAATAATTATATGACCCAAAAATATTCTATCTATAAATTAATATTAATTATATTATCCTCATATTTTATTTTTTTTTTTATTACAAAATTTAATATTAAATATTTTTCTGAAAAATTATCATTAAATTTATTTAAAATTGATGAAAAAAATAGATATGTTTCTGAAATTTATTTATATTTTAAATTGTTCTTTATATATAGAAAAGATCCATCAAATTTTGAATTATATAAAATATTATATTTTCATAAAAAAAAATGTCAACAAAAAGATTGTTTCTGTTCTTTAATTGAAAAAAAATTAGTTTTAAAAAATATACAAAATCGTTTAAAAAAAGATGAATATGCAATTATAGGTGAACAAGAAATTGTAAATAGGATAAATTATTTATTTAAAATGAAAAGATTTAATAGAGAATTTGAAGAATATCTAATTCTTCATTGTCAATATATTTTTTCAATAAGAAATAGAGAATATTATGCAATGTATTTATGTTCAATGTATTTAAATTGTAATTTAAAATTAAGTTTAATAACAAAATATTTTTTATATGAAACAAAAAAAGAAATTCTTAAGAGAATTCAATCAAATAAAAACAATCAAAAAATATATTTTATAATTTCAAATAGGAAAAATATTGAGAAAAATTTATTTAATCAAATTCAAGAAATGAAGAAATTTATTCATTTTTTAACTTTTTCTCAGAATATAAAATATTTAATAAAGGAAAATTTAAATCATTTAGAAAATATTTTATCATTTAGAAAAATATTAACAAAAAGTAAAATAGGTAATATGAATCATAAATCATTTAAAAAATTTTTAATTACTTGTAATAAAATTAAATTATTTGATGATAATATTGAAAAAACAATAATTAATTATGTAAAAAGTAGACATCAAAATGATAAAGTAATTAAAAATTATGAAATGAATTATATTCTATCAAATTATTTTATTTTAATCCATAAAAAAATTCCAAATCATTTAACAAATAAATTTAATTCAAAAATTAATTACGATTTAATTAATGAAAACATTGAAACTGATTTTAGTGAATTTAATATGAATTATCCTTTAATTCTTTCTCAAAATAAAACTGATAATTTTACAGTATCATATTGTAATAATTTTCTTTCAAATTATTTAAATTATACACAAGAAGAAATGATTGATAAAGATTTCCAAGATTTAATACCTTATGAAATACGTAAAGAACATAATTTAATTTTAAAACAATTTACTTTAATTCATAATGGCAAATTTCAATCATCAAATTCATATATTTTAAATAGGGAAAATTGTTTAATAAATATTTCATTAAAGAGTTCAGTCTTTCCAACTTTATATTATTTTGTTAAAATAATAACAAATATTAATATAATTAAAACATATGAAAAATCAACTATTATATATGATTTATTATTAGATTATGATGGTTATTTTTTAAATATTTCAAAAGAATTTGAAGATAATTTTTTTTTTGATATAAAAAGAATTAAACTATTGAATGTAACATTTAATGAATTTTTTGGAATTCCTCCTTTAGAAAAAAAAACAAACAATGAAAACCTTAAATATTCATTATCTATTGGTAATAAAGCACATTCAATTTTTTCAAGTATTTCAAATGAAAAAATCTTTTATTTAAGAGCAATAAAAGAAAAAATTAAATATTTACAAAATAAAAAATTTCATTTTACATCAAATATATCAAAATATAATATTTTATCAGGAATTAATAATATAAATGAAATATTAGATGAAAAAGGATTAGATAATGAATGGTATAATAGAACAAGTTGTTTAATTGAAAGATTTACAAATTCTTCATATAAAAATCTATCAAAATTTAATAATAGAAGAAAAGTAAATAGAAAAACAAACCAATTATCAAAAAGAGAACAAAATATAATTTTTACTTTAGATTATTACTTAAAAGAAATAGGAAATAAAAAATATTATATAATGAAAATGAAAGAAAAAGTAAATATAACTCATGCAAAAGAATCAACAAAGAATTTACGTCAAATTTTAACAGATTATAAAAAGAAATCAATGATTCATTTAAATACAATTCAATTTCAAACTAAACGTTCTGAAAATTCTCAAAATAATTTATTACGTTCAACAACAAATTTTTCAATAATGCAAGGTTCAATGGAAGATGTTTCTAAAATTATTAATATTGAAAATAGTAATTTAAGTCCTAGTTTAAATGGAAGTTTAATTAATTCAAAATTACCTTTTGTTGATGATAGTAAAGGTGGTTTTTCAGAAATAAATTTAATACAAAATTTAGCTAATAATGAAATTAAAAGAATTAATGATAATCATCAAAATTTAAATCATAATAATAGTTTTATACAAAAGAAAATAAAAATGAATAATTTAAAATATAATTTTTTAAATAATACAAATATTCAAAAGAAATTTTTAGAAAATTATCAATTTTTTTTCCTTACTGCATTTGGGGTAGTTATTGTATTAAGTATTATTTTAATGATATTAAAAAATAAAAAAATTAATGTACATAAAGAATTATTTCAATTTAATGTTTATATTGAAATTTTAAAAACAAATTTTTATTTATCTTCAATTTATTCTTTAACTTTATGTTTTCAATCAACTTTTCAAGCTTTTCCTTTTAATACACAAGTGTTTTTATATCCTAAAATATTAAATTTAAAAGAAGATTTATCAAAATTTTATGGATATTTAAATAAAATAAAAGGAAATAATAAACTTTGTGATTTATATAATGACTTATATAAATATCTAAAATTGAGTTCAATTGAAAACAATTGGGAAATTAGAACAAGAAAATCAACTATTTTAGATGAAATAAATTTAATATTATATTATATGTATCAAGTCTATAACACAGCAGAAGACAATAAATGTAATTATTCATTATTTATTAATGGTCGTTATTTAAATTTATCAAAAGATTTCGAACCTCCTTCATATTTAGAAGCACTTCATATTTATGGAATGCATAATACTTTACAAAATTTTAAAGTCTTTTTTGAATCAATAACATCAAAATCAACTAAAATACTGATTGATTATTATAAAAGTTTTTTTGAATTTATTTATATTTATGGTAGTGTAATTATAATATTTACTTTTATATGTTATTTTATAATTTTTTATAAATTAACAATTGATAAAAATGAAATTACAAGATTATTAATATATATTTTTAACCCTGAAGAAAATAATATAAATCAATATTTGTTTGAAAATAGAGTTTATCATTTAAGATTAATATGTGAGAATTTTAATGAAAAATCAATTGTAAAATTTGAAATTGCAAAAAATAAAAACGTTGAATATAGTCATATATTAAATAAACCAAGAAAATCTAGAAAATCCTCAATTAAAAATTTAAAAAAACAGAAAAATCATCATTCTAATAATCAAAAAAAAGAAGAAAATATATTTAATGAAGATGAAAAAAATGAAATTAAAAAAAGTATTTATTTACCAAAAACAGTGTTAATCTCATATTTAGTCTTAACAATTTGTTTAATAGCTATTTCATCAATAATAATAATAAATATAATATTAGCATATTCAAATAAAAATAAATTTATTTTTGCAATAATTATGGCAATGAATTTTTTAGAAAGAATTCCAAAAGGAAGTGAATTAATTTATTATGCAAGTATATCATTTACATTAGTTAATATATCATATATAGGAACATATGAAGATTATAATAAAAATAAATTAATTGATGAATATTTAAATTTTTATAATACTAAATATGAATATAATAACAATACTCAACTTATATCTATGAAAGATTCATATTATCCAGTTTTATATATAGAAGGTAGAATGGTTGAAAATAATTTAAGAATTTTTTTAGGTAAAAAATCAAATATTTTAATAGAAACACAAAAATGGGAAAAACAATTTAATTTAGAAGCTAATATTTGTTTGGCTAGTGTATTAGGTTCTTTATATATTGTTTTAGACCAATTTAAAGATTCTTTTTCTGTTTTTTCAATGATTAATGAAAAAGTTAAAGTATGCTATATTTATAATGAAGGTTGTACAAAATATGGTTTACTTACAGAATTAAATTATATGTATCAAGAATTAACAAATCTTTTTTTTGACTTTATTAATTCTAATAATAGAACAATGATTGTCTATGATTTATTAACTAATACTGATTTAATTAGAATAGGTTTAAATTTTGATTATGTTTTTGAATTTGTTTTTAAAACTTATTCTTTTTTTATTATGAAAGACATTGGAAATATATATAATCAAGCAATAATAATTGAAAATATTTTATCAATTTGTTTATTAATTGTTGTACTATTTGTTGTTTTTTATGTCTTTTTTTTTATTGATAGGGGAAATAATAGATATAAAAAACTTTTCAGATTTTTTACAAAAATGTATTAATTATAATTAATTTTAATCTAAAGTTTAAAAAACAATATTTTTATAACATTAGAATATTTAATATATTAGTATATATATATATAAATATATATTAAAAAAATTAAGTAATTCAATATTTATAAAATATAAAAATGTATTTCATTAAAAAAATAACATCAAAAATAATACAATTATTTCATAATTTTAAAAATATTCATGTCATATTGATACCATTTTATTTAATGTTTTTTTATTCTCAATTCAATGAATTAACTTCTCAATATTATAGTATTAATTCTTTATTATCAAAACATTTTTTGAATTATAGTGAGATAAAATCAAATATGAATAATAAAGAAAAAAAATTATTTTTTCTTGATATTTTTGAATATAGTTTTGAAGGATTATGCTCTACAAATAATTCAAAATATAATGAATTTAATGAAACTAAATTATTTTTTTCAAGAAAGAAATTTCCTTCTAATGATGAATTTTCTTTTATTTTTAAAATTTTACTATTAAAAAAAGGAGAAAGTAATAATTTTATACTAATTTCAAATACTTTTCAAATTCCTTTTTCTGATAATAGATTAAGTCAAATTTCAAAATATAATAATTCATCATATTTTATTAATATTCCAACTACAATAATTTCAATTGTTGAATATAATAATTTTAAGAAAACCAATTCATTTCAAATATTAGGAAATTTAAGTTTTGATATTAATCAATCAGGTATTTATAATTATAATTTAAATGGGAAATTATATTTAAATGATTCAATTATTAATTTCAATTTATTATCTGATAATTATAGTATATTTCAAAAAATATTTATTTTTGGAAAATTTCTAATTGGAATTGGAGGAATTCATTTTGTTATTTATTTAACAATATTAGATATAATTAAAGATAAAGATTTTGAATCAATTAAAGTAAAAATTATTATTTAATTTATCTTAGTATTGTCCTTATTCATTATTTGGAAAAAGCTTTTTTGATTGTGTAATTGGGTTTCAATGTTTTAAAATAGCTTTATATGATGAAGTATTTATTTATTTATTATTTAGAGATTTTTTTTTATATATATTTTTGCTGGAAGTATTTATTTTCTTTCATTTTCTATTCTTCAGCCTAAAATAATTTTATCAATTTGGAAAAGTGAAATTTATATTTTTCATTTAAATCAAGAACAAAGAAGGAATTTAGTTGAAACTAAAATTGTTATCATAAAAATATTTTATTGTAAATTTATTTTTTATTTTATTAATTAGATGTTACGTTATTATTATGTCTTTATTCTTCATTTAATATTTTATTTTCAGAATTTTTTAATATGTTTATTATAATTATTATTTTTCTTAGTCAAATAATTTATAATTATTATATTATTAAAAATAATATTTATACAAGAAACAATATAAATAACTTGCATTATGAAATTTCTTTTAGAATTAAATTTATAGAAAAAATCAAATTTAAAATTATTTTATTTTTACATTTTTTATTAATTGCAATCACTCAATTTACAATACTTTATTTTTTATTTAATATATCAAATCCATTTAAAACTAATAAATCATTTCTTTTGATTATTGGAATAAATTTTTTTTATTATATTATTTATTTAATTATTCAGTTGATATTAATGGTAAAGTATGAATTATCATATCAAAATATAATTCAATATAATTATAATAACCTTTATTATAATAATATAAATTATATTCAAAATACATTATTAAGGAAAAATAAATATCAAAAGGCACTTGGTGAAATAATAATTATGCAAATAGATATTGAACATTTAAAATGTTCAATTTGTTTAACATCATTTAGAAAGTTTTTATCTGAAGAAAAATTAGAAATTATAATTAAAGGAAAATATATTAATTTAATTTCATATAAATATAATGATGATTTTTGTATTAATCTTTATAGTAACTTTTATTATTCAAAAGAAATGGATAGAAAACAAACTTTAATGGTTACACCATGTAAACATTTATTTCATTGTAAATGTTTATTAAAATGGATGAATATTAAAAAAAAATGTCCATTATGTAGGCTTAAATTAAGAAAATAATATAATAAAATATATTTTATAAAAATATTTTTTTATTTATAATTAATAATTATTATTTTTTTATTTATTAAAAATGGTATATCTTTATTCAAAATTAATACCAGTTATTTTATTCATTCAATCACTTACATTAATTAATTCTAAATTTGCTCCAATAAAAATTAATCCATTTCAAAAAATTCAATTCAACAATTCAAAAGAAATATTATTAGAATTTGAAAATATCGTCCCAGATAATTATACAAGTGACTTACCTCCAGAATTATTAATAAATATGCAATTAAATGAATATATAAAACTTAAAGTCGATGTTGCAACTGCAAAAACATTAGATATATTATTTAGTAATGAAACAGATCCAACAACAAAAAATATTTTTCATGGTGAATCAAAATTTAATCAATATTTTTTAAGAAATGGTTCTTCAGTTAATAATGGAACTGGTACTTATTATTTTTATATAAATGGAACTATTGAGAAAGGAAGTTTTGAAATATCAAATATGGCACAAAAAAAATTTCTTGATATAAATCAACCATTTTGTTTTTATATTAATCAATTTGGTAAAAATGTATCAGTTGATAAATTATTATTTGGAATTAATACTTTAGAAAAAGATATTATGTTATTATATGAAGTAGAAAAAAATGAAAATAACTCTTTTTTAATTTATAAAGGTAATGATATAACTGTTGAACCTTATTATAAAAATGATTCTGAAGTATATTATGATTATGTTTTATTACAAAAAGGAAGTGAATATACATTTCAATTTAATATTAATAAAAATAATCAAAAATTTGTTTTAAATTTCCTTGAAAGAGTTGTATTTTCATTAAATCAAAATGAAAAGGCTTCTTTTAGAAGTAATGGAGATTCTTTTTTTTACTTTTTAATTAATATTCAAAATTTTACATTAAATTCAGATTTTGTTTTATATTTAGATAATTTAGATAATAGAGAAATTGATGGTATTTATTTAAATGAAACTAATATTAGTAAGATTGAAGAATCAGTTTTTAAATATGAATATCAAAAATTAAGTAAATTTTCTAATAGTCCTTTAATAATGAAAAAAACAAATAATACAAATTCACTTTTATTAAAAACTAGTTTTGGTTATTCAGATGAAATATTATCTTTATATAATGCAGGAATATTAAATATAATAAATTCAATTCCTTTTAGAACAACAATTCTTTCAAATGAAATAAAATATTATCAATTTGATATGGTATATCATTCCAAAATTTCTGAAACATATTTAATTTATTGTGATGAAATAAATTCTTTAAGTTTATTTAATAATAAATTCTTAACGGAAAGGAATTTATTTTTATTATCACCAAGTCAAAATGAAACAAATTATATTCTTTTAACAAAAAGTAAAAAGAATAAAACACTTGAAATTAGACAAATAAATAAAGAAAATATAATATTGAAAGAAAATAATAAAGAAGAAGAATATGAAACTTTTTCTTTAGATATTTATGATTGTTCAAAAGTTAATTTTCTTTCATATTATTCCCAAAAACAATATACCTCATTTAATTGGTTAAATTATGGAGATGCCCAAGTCTATAGGATTAATTCTACAAATGGAATTTTATTAGATAATTTATTAAAAGGAAATAATATGGAAAAAATGGAAAAAGTTTATGAAAATTTTGGTTGGCAAAATGAATATTTTGCTATTAAATGTACTGTTCCTTCTGTTGTAAATTTCGATTTTGTTTTTCCTTCATATCAACCTGAAATGATTGATATACAACTTTCTTCTTATATTTTATTTTTAAAGGAAAATGAAATTAAATATTTAATTAATAATAGTTCTTATCAAATTAGATTAATAAATTTTGAAGAAAATAATACTTTAATTGTATTTAATAATAGGACACAAAAAGAAATAAAATTAGATAAAGATAATATTTATACAAATTTTGAAGATGAATTTGAAAATAATGAAACTGAAGGAATAAAAATGTTAAAATCAACAAAAGGGAATTCTTTGATTTATATTAATCAAAAATTAGATGAAGAATATGAAATAATTGAAGAATATGATAAGTCTTTTAACTTTTCAAAAAATTTGTTTATTACATTTAATGAATCTTTAAATACTTCAAAAGATATAAGAATTCGTTTACATTCATATAAAACAACAATTGAACAAGAATTTAAATATATTATTACATATGGTTATATTCCATATATTGGATTAATATCCGATTATAAAGAAAAAAGAACATCTAAATATAATGGAAATGTAATAATTGATATAAAAAATCCATTTAAAAATGGAAAACATGAGATTCAAAAAAATGAAAAATTTTTTATATATATTCCAACTAATACAGAAAATAATATAAAAATTGATTTTATTGAAACACTTCAAGAAACAATAATTGAAGATCAACAATATTTGTTTGAAAAAACAAATAATAATATAAATAGATTTACAATTAATATAGATAATTCTAAAACTTTTGCTTATCAAATTAATCAATGTGATTCACCAAGATTTTATTTTAAATTAATAAGTGATTCACCAGGTCCAATAATTAAATTAAGTAATGAATCTTCAACTGGATTTTATCAAGTTTTCATTTATAACAAAGTAAATTATTATACTTTTGAATTTACCACAGATAGAAATTATTTATTTAGATATAAAACTTTTAAAGAAACTTTAGATTATGTTTTCCAACCAACTAAAGATTATAATATTAATATTACTGAAAAAGAAGATAATAAATCAGAAAATATTGATATAAGTTTTAATCCTTATTTAAAAAATGAATTAGTTCTTTATTATGTTATGATTGGTATAAGTGATGAATATCGAAAAAATATTTCAGATGCTTGTTTCTTTTATGAAATGATAAATGAATTTGAAAAAAAAGAAAATGCTGAAATTGACTTTTTACTCTTTAAAATTGAAAATATAAGTATTGATGGAAGTCCAATAAATATTTCAATTAATATGTCAACTGTTTCTTCTAAAAAAAATTATAGTTTAAATATTATGGCACAACAAAAAGAAAATTATCATTTTATTGAATTTTATAAAAAATTAGATTTTTGTTATAATTGTAAAGGTGGAGGAGGTGGAGGTGATGATGGCAATAATATATTAATTTATATCTTTATAGTGATAGGTGTTATTTTTTTTATCGGACTTATAATAGGTATTTATTTTGTTAAAAAATCAAATAAAGATATATCAATTGATGTTGATGATCCATTGTTGAAAAATAATTAATTATTTTTAAATATTTATTATTGAAGAAAAAATAAAAATATTTACAAAATATTATACGAATTATATATAATTTTTACTTTCATAAACAATTTAATTTTTTTTTATTAATAAATGAATTTTATATCAAAATGTATTATAATTTTAATTGCTTTTACAAGAATTTTTTCTTCTGATAACATTGCATATACAATATTTCAAGAAAATTCTAATTACCCTAAAACATTAAATAATAATAATGGTCAAATTGTTACATTTTCATCATTTAATCAAGAAACTTATTTAAGTATTTTTAATGATGATACAACTCCAATAAAACAACATATTAAATTAAACTTTCAATATAATTCAAATGCTGCAATTATTGAATATAAGAATAATAATTATTTAATTGCAACAAGAATTAATTCTTATATTGATTTAATTTATTTTGATGAAATGAATATAAATAATAATATAAGAAAAATTTCTACAGATTATACTTTATCATCATATAAAATCAATCTTTTACTTTTAAATGATAATTCATTTTTATTAAATTTCATATCTGGAACTAATACAAGAGAAGTTCATATTAAACAATTTAATTTTTCTCAAACTGATGAAAGTATTACATATTCAGGAAAACAATATACAACATCAACTGATAATTTTTTTATTAGTTGTATTAAATTAAAAGAAAATGATGTTTTATGTGAGTATTTAAATAATAATTGTCAAAATTATTATATTATTCTAAAAGATAATAATTTTAATGATGTTTTAGGACCACACAACATGAATATTACAAATAAGGAAAATTATGGATGTGCATTTGATAAAGTAATAAATGTTAATGATGACCTTGATTTAGGAGCAAGTTGCTTTTTAGAAACAAATGATTTTGAATGTGTTTTTTGGAGTTATAATTCAACAGAACACAAAATAAATTTATATAATATAAATGAAAATGTAAATGAACATAAATTGAATATATTAAATAATTGTGTTTCTTTTGTTGAACAAGTTGATATTACTTTAGTTTCAAATAAAAAATTAATTGCTACTTGTTTAAATTATAATGATGATTATAAAGAGAGATATGTTAAAATAAGAATAATTGAAATTACAAATGAATTATCATCATCATTTACTTTTACTAGTAAAGATTTTTCATTACCAACAAAACATGCTGATTTTCCTTCTGCTTCTAAATTTAATAATAATTTATATGCTATTTTTTATAATATAAATGGTTCTTTAGCATCTGATGTATCTTCTCCAAGAAGAAAAGAAGGAAGTAATATTTTTGAATTATTTGATACAATTATATGTGAAGATGATGAATATTTTATTGCTTTAGAGGAAAGTATAGTATTATCATTTAATTATTTTTATTCATTACCAGATAATGAGAATGAAATTGATGAAACTGTTAATATAACTTTTATTAATTTGAATAATGGAGATAATGTAAATAATATTGGTGAAATAAAAAAAAATAATGAAGAGCTTTTAATTAATGTAAGTTATACTATTGAACAAAATAGCTTTAAATTTAAAGGAAAAAATACAGGAATATCATATTTACAATTTAAAATAACTTCTAATACTTATTCTAATACTAAAGTTTGTAAAATTACTTTTAATGTATGTTATGAAGGATGTAAAAAATGTAATGGAATAAAAGAAAATTCATGTACCGAATGTGATAATGATAATGAATATTATTATAAAGAAGAAGAAAAAAATAATGAAAGTTTTAAATGTTACAATGGTGATTTAGAAGAATATATTCGTAAAGATAATTCATATCAAAAATGTTATGAAAACTGTAAAAAGTGTTCTGATAGTTCAAATAATAATTCAAATCAAAAATGCATTGAATGTAAGAACAATTATTATTCAATAAAATATAATAATGAAAATAATATCAATTGTTATGAGGAATGTCCAAATGATTATGCAACAAATGAATCTGAATATAAATGTGTAAATTGTAAAATTTTAAATTTATATCATATAAAAGGAGAAAATGAATGTTTAGAAGAATCACAAATTCCAAATAGTTATTATATTCCAAGTGAATTAGATGATTTTAATAATTTAGAAGAATGTTATCCTGGAACTGGAACAAAAACAAATAATAAAAATGAATGTGTTGAAATGTGTAATAATTTATGGTATAAAAATGTTGAAAATAATATTGAATGTGTTGATGAATGTCCTAATGATTATTCAATTATTGAAATAAGTGAAAATCAATGTGTTAAAAGTTGTTTAAATAAAATTTCATCTTATTGTGGCCTTTGTTTAATAAAAAATTTATTTTTATATGAAAATCAATGTATTAAAGATTGTCCAAAAGGATATTTTAG
Source organism: Isotricha prostoma (assembly GCA_023807205.1). Classification (NCBI taxonomy): domain Eukaryota; phylum Ciliophora; class Litostomatea; order Vestibuliferida; family Isotrichidae; genus Isotricha; species Isotricha prostoma. The sequence goes on from JAJMZS010003072.1 coordinate 14,232, forward strand.
TAATTTAAAAACACATGAATGTGAATATATTCCTTATTGTGTATTAAATAAACAAAATTCTGATTTAGAAATTACTGATAAAAATATTTTTGAAGTTTTAAAAAATTTTGTTAATGAATATGTTATATATATATCCTCTTTAAAAGATTTAAAAACATATGTTCAATTAATTATTGGAAGTAATTATATTATTAGTATATATAGAAATGATACTTGTCAAAAAAATTATGCAATGGAAAATAATTATTCATATACTGATTTAAATGATTGTAAAAATAAAATATCTAGTAAGAATTATATTAATATATATGATATTATTATTGCTCAAATTGAATATAATTTAACACAAAATTATTCAAATTTTATTTTTTATGAAACTTTTTATTTAAATGAAAATAATTATATTGAAGAATTAGATTTATCAATTTGTAGTTCAAATTATATTAATATTTATCATCCAATATCACAATATAATATTGATTTGAATAAATTAAATTATGTATATAAAAAAGGTTATAATCCTTTTGATATGAAAAATATATTATATAATGATTTTTGTGAATCATTTTATGATGAAAGAAACAGGGATGTTTTATTAATTGATAGACAAATTGACTTTTTTTTTAATTATACCTTATGTCAAGATGGTTGTTTATTTGAATATTTTGATAATCAATCTTTAATAAAATGTAGATGTAATCTAAAAAAAACTTCTTTAGTCCAAAATCAAGCTAATAATATTATAAAAGAAAGCTTTTTAACATATAAAAATAAAAACTATGATTCTTTTCAAAAAAATAATAATGGAAACAATAAATTTTTAGAATGTATTAATAATATGTTTAATTTACCATCATTGGAAAATAATATTTTCCAAATATTTTTCCTTTTTTTAACAATAGTAATTGTAATATGTTATGTTTTATTTATTTCAAATAAATTTAAATTAATAACATCATTTTTATCAAAATTTTTAAAAAGAAATATAAAAAGTAATCCTCCAAAAGAAGGAGATGATGAAAGTTCAGCAAGAAATGACTTAAAATCTGAAACAAAAAGTGTTGGTTCTAAAAAAACTTCAAAAAAAGATAATTATACAAATGATGAAAAAAAAAATAAACTTAAGAATAGTTTTCAATCTTTTAATTTAGAAGATTTAAATGAAATATATACTATTCCAACAGACTATAAACCTAGTTCAATTAATAATAATCATTTTAATGATGATGATTCACATATAAATGATAAGAAAAATATAAAAGATGTTTTTGAAAAATTATTTAAAAATAAAATAATATATGTTTCTATTATTTGTTATAGAGATATTTTTCAACCATTTATAATTCAATTAATTGCCCTAATTTTACATATTATATTAATTATTATTTTAAATACAATGTTTTATTCTAAAGAAAGAATAAGGAAAAAATATAATGAAAAAGGAAATTTAAGTTTAAAATTTTATATTAAAAATGATTTAATTTATTCTTTTTACGTTTCAATAATTAGTACAGTTTTATTTTATTTATTAAGATTATTATATTCTGGGAAAAGACTTTTCTTAAAATTATTGAAAAAAGAAAAATCCAATATATATACTTTTTTCAAGGATTCAAAAAAAATACTAAAATATTATAAAATCCAAGTATATTTCTTTCTTTCTTTAGTTATAGTTATATTTTTTTTTTCTTTTTATTATGTTTCAACATTTTGTTCTGTTTTTGTTAAAACTCAACTTAATTTATTTGAGTTAACCTTATGTTCTATGATTTTTAGTTTCTTATTACAATTATTATATATATGTATTATTATTTTACTAAGAGAAATAAGTTTAAAATTTGAAGTGAAATCTTTATATTATTTTATAAAAGTTTTAATTGATTTATGAAAAAATGTAAATAAATTTAATTATTTACTATTTAAAAAAGTATAAAAATTGTTATATTAATTATAATAAATTAAAATTATTTATTTATATAGGTATCATAATAATATTTATAAAAACTGATAAATGGCGAATATATGGGAAAAATATGAAAAAATATCAATTTTAGGAGAAAGTGAAAATGGAAAAATATATAAAGTAAAAAACAAAAAAACTAGAAATTATGAAGCAATAAAAGAAATTAGAGAAGATAATAATATTGATAATATTTTAAAAAATAATTTACAATCTGAAAATATTATCTCATATACAGGAATAAGGAAAATCAATGGAATTCAATATATTATAATGGAATTATGTATAATGAATTTAGAAGATTATCTTAAAATTAAAAAAAAAGGTTTATCTATTGAAGAAACAAAAGAAATATTAAATCAATTAAATAATGTTTTTAAGGAAATGAAAAACAAAAAAGTGATTCATACAAATATTAAAGCAACAAATATTTTATTTACATTTAAAACAATCAATAATTTAATTGTAAAAATATCAGATTTTGGTTTAAATCTATTAAATAGAGAGAATCAAAATGAATTTTTATATTCAAGGGCACCAGAAATAATTTTAGGAAAACCATATGAATGTAAAAGTGATATTTGGAGTTTAGGAATTATAATTTATTATATGTTATTTAATGAATATCCTTTTAATAATAATCAAGAAATATTAAATGGAAAAAAACTTAAACTTATTAATAATCTTCAATTAAATGATTTATTATCAAAAATGTTAGTTATTGAACCAGAAAATAGAATTACATGGGATGGATATTTTTCACATCCTTTTTTTAAAATTGAAGATGAGTCTAAAAAAATGAAAGAAAATGAAAAAGAAAAAGGAAAAGATAATGAAAAAGAATTAAATTTTGATTTTATTTGTAAAAATCATAATGCAATAATTTGGGGTTATTGTGAAAAATGTAGGGAAAATATTTGTGAATTATGCTTAGAAAAACATTCTTCAAATTTACATAAGATTATTCCTTTTTGTAGTGTTGGTTTTAAGAAAAAAGAAATTGAAGAAATTGAACCTTTAATAAATAATATTGATAAAAATTGGATTAAATTACATTCTTCAAGGAATAAAATGATAGGAATATATGAAAATTTGAAAACAAATAAGGATAATTTAAATATTTATCAATTTGATGGAAAAAATGATTTTAAAACTCATTATATAAAGTGTTTAAAAGATGTTGAAGAAAAATATAATGTAGTTTGTGATTTTCCAATTGATTTAAATAATTATATAATATGTGAACATGTAATTAAAAACAATAATTTAAAAGTACAAACTCAAATTTTAAATTACACAAAAGAAAATCAAAATGAAATAAAAAATTATTGTGATATATATATAAACAATAAAAAAATTGATTTTTCAGTTACTCATATTTTTGAAAAAGAAGGAAATTACACAGTTAAAATTAGATTCAAAAAAAATATTAATAATTTAAGTTGGTTATTTAATAATTGTTCAACAATAACTTTTATTGATTTTTCAAATTTTAATTATAATTATATAACTAATTTGAGTTGGATGTTTCATGGATGTTCTTCTTTAACTACTTTAAAATTATCAAATTTAAATACAAAGCATGTGATTGATATGAGTGGAATTTTTTCGGATTGTAGTTCTTTAGAACAAATAGATTTATCTAATTTTGACACTAGAAATGTAAAATATATGAATTGGATGTTTCAAAATTGTTCTTCTTTAACTCAAATTGATTTTTCCAATTTTGATACCAGAAATGTATGTCATATGATGGGAATGTTTCAATTTTGTTTATCTTTAAAAACATTAGATTTGTCTAATTTTAATACTTGTAATGTTACTGATATAAATAAAATTTTTGCAGACTGTTCTTCTTTAATTTTTTTAAATATTATGAATTTTAGTTTAAATTTTTGCTATAATACAGAGGATATGTTTTATAATTTAAATGAAAAATGTAAAGTAATTCAATATGACCAAAAAATAGAAGAAATGTTAGAAATTAATTAAAAATATAAAAATATTAAATTTGATATTTTTTTATTAAATATATTTTAATATAATTTAAATGAATAAATTATATATAATTGGTGATTCTACAGTTTCAAATTTTAATGATCCTTATTTTTATCCAAGATATGGTTATGCAACACAATTAAATAATTATTTTTCAATTTCAATAGTAAATTTAGCTAAATCTGGAAGAAGTAGTTCTTCTTTTATAAAAGAACCAGAATATCAAATTTTCAAAAATAATTTATCAAAAGGAGATTATATATTAATTGCCTTTGGTCATAATGATGAAAAATTTGATGATCCTGAAAGATTTACAAATGCATCTTTACCTTTAAATGATAATAAATCATTTAAATATTCTTTATATAATAATTATATTAAATTTGCAAATGAAAAAAATGCAAATATTATTTTATGCACACCAATTCCAAGATTAGATATAAATAATATTTATAAAGGAAATTGTGTTCATGAAACTAAAAATGGAAATTATAAAGAAGCAATAATTGAATTAGGAAAAGAAATAAATATTCCTGTTATTGATTTAACTACTGAAATAAGTGAAAATTTGAAAAAAATTGGTTTTGAAAAAGCATGTTTATATTTTGCAGTTATTAAAGGAAAAAAAGAAAATAATATAATTAAACCAGATTTACTTACTCTTGATAAAACACATTTAAATATTTATGGAGCTAAATATGTTTCATATATTTTTACTCAATTAATAATAAAGAATAAATTAGGGTTAATAAAATATTTAAAAGATAAAATTGAAAAACCTAATATTGAAAATGATTTAATTCCTAATAAAGAATATATGTTTAGAATTTATAATCCACCAAATTTAAAAAATTATAATCCATCATATAAATATTTTCAAGTTAAAAAAAAAAATTTTTTTGGAACTGCTTTTGGTGAATTTTCAGAAGTTATTAATATAAATGATAATACTTTATTTGCATTTGAAAAAGAAGAAAATAAATTTATTGTAGGTGAAAAAGGATATAATGGTCATATTCATATAACAAATGATGCATTTCCTTTTATATTTATTCAAAGTGATATTATAAATAATTTTATAATATCTTGTAAAGGGAAAATATTAGAAACAAAAGGTTTGGATGAAGAAGGTTTTGGTTTAATGATAAGAGACGATTGTTATATTAATAATGTTGATAAAAATTTACCAATTTATTCTAATTTTATTTCTTGTGGAATATTTAAAAGTTATTCAAAATTAAATATATTATTTTCAAGAGATGAAAAAAATGGATTAAAATGTGATGGTGAAATAAAAAATGAAAAATATAATAAAGATGATATTTTTTATATGGAAATTATTAGAAAGGGACAAAGTATTGATAGTAAATTAATATTTAATAAAAATGAATTTAAAAAAAATTATGTAGATTTTGATTTAAGTACTATTGATAATAAATTTATATATGCAGGTTTTTTTGCAACAAGAGGAATATTAATTGAAATAAGTGAATTAAAATATGAAATTATTGGTAAAGCTCTTCAAGCTTAATTAAATAATATTTAATTTTGAAATTTCCAAAATTAAATAAATAAAATAAATATAAAATCTATTTTGAAAAATAATCTTATATTATTTTATTTAATATCATAATTAGAAAATATTAATAAATTATTTACAAATTTTATTTTTGATAATTATTTTATCCTGAATCTGCTTTTTCTAACCAATTTTCTAAATCAGGTGTTTCAAGAATAAAACTACTTGGAATTATTTGAATAAAATGAGTTGATATTTTAATCATCTTTTTAAAATAAGGAATGTAAATAAAATATTGATAAAAGATATTTCCTACAGACCATAAAACTAAAATAATAAGTAATATATCTGTATAGAATTTAATATCATTAGATTTTTTATGGAAAGATTCTTTAATAATATTATTAAATCTATCATGTACATTTATATAAAAATTAGAAAAAAATATATTAATTTCACTATATTCAACTCTGGTAAACATAATATAACAATTAAAATTATCATATGATTTTTTTAAATAGTGAAAAATATGAATTAAATTATCAATTTTATTTATAATTAAGTTTCTTAAAGCATCTGTATTATTAGTTAAATGTATTATTGAATTATTAAAACAATCAGTATAATTCTCACTTTGTTTATCATATAAAGCTAAGCATGCATCAAACAAAAAGGCATTATAATAAAAATAATTAAATTCTTTAAACTGAGGAAGTGTATCATATAAATATGTGGATAAAGATTCATTTACAATATTCTCTAAATCTAAAGAAAATATATTTGAATAATTTGCAAAATAATATTTCATTTGGAATAAATATGTTGTTGTATATAGAAATTTTTCTAAAATATATGTATGTGATTTTAATAAATTTGAATTACAAAAAATTAAATCTATAGGTATATAATAAAACACAAATATAAAAAAACCAATAAAAAAAAGATTAATAATAAAATAAATAGAAATAAATCTCTGAGGTATGATTTTATTGATTTTTTGTCTATCAAGAGAAAATGAACTTTTATTATTTATATTAATATTATTATAAGTAACTGCAAAAGTTTTATTAGATAAACGATTATTTTTTGATTTTGTTATATTACTTGTTTTTATAATACTTGATTTGTTATTTTCATTTTCAGTTTTTTGTTTATAAAGATGATTTCTATAAGTAATCATAGAATAAATTTTATTATAATTATTTATTTTTTCATTTAATGTTTCTTTAAAATTTTTTATTCTTACAATAATATTTTCTACATTATCTTGACTAATTTTGGCAACTTTTGTTATTCCTAAATTTAATTGTGAAATAGTAAAAAAAGTTATCAATCCCATTCCAATAAAAAGAATAACAGAAAAAACAACATAAATTATAATAAGCAATTCAAAATTATAAAATAATCTATTACTATATTTAAGATAATCTTCTAATAAAAGAGGAATAAAACTAATTAATTTTGGTAAAATATATCTCATAATTCCATTAATTGACATGTAAGTAGTATAATTTGCAATAAAATAAGAATCAGAATTTACATCTGATTCTTTTGCAATATCAAATAAATCATCAACATTAAATAAAAAATAAGAATTATAAAGAGAATTTTTTGCCATTACTGGAAAATAATCAGAATCATTCCAAGGAACATCAATTTGATATCTATAATTTATTTTAAACCAAACTTTATTTATTGGATCATTTACATATTTTAAAATATATCTTTCTAAATAATTTATTTTGCTCATTGTTTCTTTATACCATTTATTTATTTTTCTTTTTGTATTAATTATATATTCTTCTTCTGTATCATAAGAAAAATTAAGTTGTAAATTCAATTTATAAAATTTATTATAAAATAATACAGAATAATCAATTAAATGATTTAACATTCTTATTAAAGTCATTTGAGCAGAAAATAAATTATTATTATATTCTCTTACATTATCTAATTCAAGTTTTATTTTTTCATATTCTTTTTCATAAAAACTGAAAAATAATAACACAGTAATAAAAATTAAAAATGTAAAAAATTTAAGATATATAATTTTTGATGAAGATATTTTATTTTGTAAAATTTTATTCCTTGATTCAATTATTTTATTTAATTTAGATAAGTCATTATTAAAAGAAGGTGCTGAAGTTTGAGATGAGCTTTCATCAAATATTGAAGATGTATTATCTTCAATATTTTCTCCATGAATTCTACTATTTAGTTTAATATTACTATAATGTTGCTTTACTTTTTTATTTAAATTTTCATCATAATGTAAAATTTCTAAAAAGTTTTTTATATTAGAGTCAAATATATTTTTTTCTTCATGATTTATTTCATCTATTTTTTGTAAAGAATTTACTTTATCTTTTATTATTTGATTATTACATAAAGAAAGTAAATTTGAATCAGAATAATCTGTATTAGAATCTTTTTCTTCATTTGTATCGATACATCTTATTAAATAATAATAATAATTATCACTAAAATTGATTCTTTCAAAAGAAAAATTAAATCTATAAGAAATATAATTTTTTTCTGTATTTGATTCGAATAATTGCTCAAGTTCATCAAATCTTTCTTCATCAAATAAAGATTTAAATAAAAGAATATTTTTTCTTCCATTCCTTTGATAATCTAATTTTGTTTTTCTAAATCCACTTTCATTTCTAAATATAGGAGAATAATCAGCTGAAAGTAAATTAAAATTTGATTTAGAATATTGAATATGATCAACAGGAGTTTGTGGTGTAATAATAAGACTATTAATTTGTAAACTTAATTGATTTGATTTTTCTTCAATTAGATTTTGAGTTTCTTCAATCATATCATTTGGATGTTTAAAATTATTAATTATTGATGAATTTATACAATTAATGTGTGTATCATCATCAATGAAAGTATTTTCATTTGATGATGATTCAATTGAATTATAATCTAAATGTTTTGTATAATAAGAATATTTTATTAAAAATTCTGGAATTTTTATTTCATATTCAATTTCCATATTTTCATTTATTTCAATATTTTCACAAAATTCTGTTTTACTTAAATTATCTATATTAATATTAACATTTTCATTTAATAAAAATTGATTTTCTTCTTCTTCATCAATATATGATTTTCTACGAGATAATAATATTGTATTTCTTAATTTTTTATTTTCTTTAAAAAATATTTTATAAAAACTAATAAAATTTTTACATATCATATAAAATGGAATATCATTATGAATAAATAAAAATTTATTATTAATATTAAATTGTTCTTTTAATTTACGACTAATTCCTTGAATTATAAAATTTTGATTTAATATAATAATATCATCAATCTTATCTAAAGTTAACATTGCAATATAATGTATATTTTCATTTAAAATAGGATAAATTTTTAAATATTTTTGTAATTGAATTATTGAATTTGAACTATCTAAACCAAAAATTTTATAAGCCTCTTTATCAATTATTTTTTTTTCACCAATATTATAATATTCTTTCATAAATTTATTATGATGAAAAGAAAAAACTTTTGGCATAAATTCATTTATTTTTTTCCCTCTTATTTTTTCTGGATTACAATGAAAAATTTTACCAAATTCAATATTTGCTTTTTCAATTATACCTTCTTTTCCTTTTTCTCCATTAACTATTATAATTCCTGTATCTTCTTTAAATAATATATTATAATAATTACTAATAATATTTTCATTGATATTTTCTTTTCTTCTTTTTATTATTTCTAATTCATTTTTTAAATTTGAATTATCATTTATTTCATTTACATAGTCCATATAAATATAAAAATATTGATCTATTCCTGGATATAAATCATATAATTCTTTCCATAAATCTTCAACATTATCTTTTGATTTTTTTATTTTTTCTATTATCATAAAAACTTTTTTAAAATCGATTAATTTTGGATTTTTTTTAACTGAAAATATTTCCCAAAATTCAATTAATAAATCTAAATCATTATTAATTTCATTAATAAAGTTATCTCCTAGATTATGATATTTAAAATATAATGTTGGATTCATTTCAATTAATTTATAACAAATTTCTCCTTTTTCTTTAAAATTATCACATAATTTATTTGAAATATTAATTCTTAACCTTTCTAATAAAAATCTTTCTTGTAAATTTAATTTCATTTCTTTTGCTCTATTGTAATAATAAATACTTAAACAAACATTTCCAATTATATTTAAATAATAATGTGATAAATTAATTAATAATTCAGAAGATAAATTATTTATTACTGTAAAATATCTTATTATATAAAGAATAAAATTCTTAAGAAAAATTTGATCATATATAAAAGGCATTTTTCTCTCAGACCATTGATTTAATTTAGGTAAATATATTTTAAAATTATTTTTTGTTATACATTTTTCACTTGGGCATTCAATTGCATGCATTTCTATTAATGCTTTTAATAAAGATTTTGATTCTTGATTATCTTCAATTTGATTTGATAAACTTAATATAAAATTTACATAAAATAATAAAAAATATGGATTTGAAATTTTATAATAAGGAATTGATTTTACCAATTTTATTATTAAATTATTTAATATTATTATAAATAATATAGCTACCATAATTATAGAAATTAAATAGATTAAACCTTTTTGATTTGAATTAATATGATAAAAAATATAAAAATAAATTGAAGTATATAAATTCATAAAATAGGTCATTCCATAAAAAGTATTTGTACTTTTTTTATAATATACTAATCTATTAATATAATAATAAAATACCAAAGATGATGTCATAATATTTAAAATGAAAAAAAAATCATGTGTTAATTCTGAGATTAATCCTAATAAAAAAGAGTCAATAATTGCTTTTAAATGTTGAAGTAAAAATAATCTTGAAGTAATTGAATTAAAATTTGAATAAGATAATAAAAAATTATCTTCATAAAAATAATGAATAAAAATACATGTTACAGAAGAATAAATTGAACAAGAGAAACAAATTATTAAAGGTTTTAAATTATTACTTTGATCACATCTTATTTCAATAATATTTGAATTAAAAGTTTGATTAAAACAAAGCATTCTAGTAAAAAAATCAATAATTATATTAGATAAAATATAAATATTTACTTTAATGAAAAAATTTAAAAAATGTAATGATGGAGTATAAGTAGTTTTCCTATTTGTTTTTATTATTAAAATAAAATAAAAAATTGTAAATAAAAAATAATAAGCACTAAGAAGATAAATTGCAATATTATAATATGTTCTATTATAAAACAGAAGAGCTTTAAAACGCATTATTCTTGCAATTTGAAATAAAAAATTATCAAAAATATTATGTTTATAATTTAGAACTCCTGCAGGCTCAGTAAAATATATTGAAATGTTTTGGAGAGAAAATATTCCTAAAAAACAAAATATTTCAAATTTATCACTTGATTGATTTATTACTAATAAATTCATTAAATAAATAAATCTTTCTTTGAATGGTAAATAATCTGAATGATAAAGGTTTAAACTCTGAGATGACATATATTTATTTCTTTAAATTTAATTTTTTTATGGAAGAATATAGAAAATAATGAAATTAAAAGAAAATAAAATAATTAAATTATATTATTTTTATTATATTGAAATTATTTTTTAATTTTTAATTTCCTTTTTATCAATAATCTTTTAATATTTATTTAAAGTCTAATATTATAAAATATAAATTATTTAATCCATTAAAATTATTTATAACAATTTAATTATTTTTAAAATATTTTAAATATAATTTTTAATAAAATTTATTAATTATATGAGTACAAGAGACATTAAACTTTTTATAGATGAAGAAATTGATTTAAAAAAACAATTTATATTATTTATGGATTTACTTATAAATAATCAATCAAATAATTATGAAAATTTTATTTTCCTTATTTTATTTTCAATTCAAAATATATCAATTTATTTTACTGAAATAATTGGTGTTTTAAAATCAAAAAATAGTTCATTTGATAAATTTTTAATTCATATTGAAAAGATAATCCGTATTAAATCTCTTTTTTTTTATCACAAACAATTTTATATAATAATGATAATTCTATTATTTATCTATTATTTTATTTTTACTTTCATTTTTATCTATTTATTATTAAATACTAAAAGAAAAACTACATATTCAATTTTTTACAAAATATTTAATTTTATGATTAAGTGCTCAATTTATTTATTATCAAATATTACTTTAGATTTTTTTACTCATTTAATTTGTTTAGATAACGGAACAAATAATTTTCTCCCAGAAATTAATTGTAATCAAAGTAATAATATGACTATTTTTATTATATCATTAATAACAACTGTGTTTTCTCAAGCATTTATAATTTTTATTCATTTATTTTATGAAGATAATTTATATAATTCTGAATCAAGTTTTAGTTGTTCTATTAATAATTTATATTTATTCCAACATATAAATTTAATAATAACTTCTTTTACTATAGGATTATTTAAACAAATTCATTTTGGTTTTTTTTTTTTAATAAATTTTGTTATTTCTTGTTTTTTATTTTTATATTTTATTAATAGAATTATTTTTTATCATCCAATAACAAATTTTATTTATGGTTTATCATTTTTTTTAAATTTATATACAAATGTTTATTTCTTTGCATTTAAATTTATAAAAATGAGTCACAAAGGATTCATTTATTTAATATCATGTGTTTTTGTTTCTATTTTTTATATTCATTTTTATAATCATATATTAGAAAAAATAATAAAAAAAACACCATATCATGAAATAAATAATAAGTTTTATTTATTATTTTATATTAAATTCTTAATTGATTTAATTGATGATTCTTCAATGAATCAAAATAAAAAAGCACTTTTAATTGGAATTATGGAAATTCATGCAATTGAATGTCCAAATCAAGAATGTTTAACAAAAAATAAAAAAAAAATTTATCTTCCAATTGATAATACTTGGTCTGATAGAAGTAAATCTTTTATTTATGATAAAATATTTTTAAAAACATTTATTGTAGTTATTATTAATTATTATTTAAAAATTGATTTTTATTCTCCTGAATTAGTTATGAATTTATCTCATTATTATTTAAATGTAATTGGAAATGTTTGTTTATGTATTTATCATTATAAAAAAGCTAATCAAATGAATTTAACTTTTCAAGAAAAATTCTTATTAGAAAGATTAAAAATAAAAATAGAAAATAAATTAATAAAAACTTTAAAGGATGAAAATGATCCATGTTTAGAATTAGAAGATTTAAATGTTACATTATTTTATAAATACAATAGTATAGCTAAAAAATTTATTAAAGAAATTTATAATGATCTTGATTTAAATATTGAATTCTGGGAAAATTTTTCATTTAAAAAAAATACTAAAGATACTATTAATTTAAATAAAATTTTTAAATTAATAGAAAAAATTAACATATCTAAATATAAAATAAAGAAATTATGGAATGAAATGTTTGAAATATATTCTGGAATAAATATTTATTTTTTATTATATCTAGAATATATAATAGAAATAAATGATGATACAAAATTAAAAACTGAATTTGAAAGATATAAAAAAAAAAGAGAAAACTCTACAGAAAATATAATAGTAAATTATTATAATCTTTTATTTAATAAAGATACAGGAATTGCAATAATAAATGGTGATAAAGGAAAAGAAGGAATCATTGAAAAAGTTAATTATTCATTTGGTAAAATTTTTCATTGTAATTCATCTAAAATTAAAGGGAAATATATAACTGATTTTATGCCAAAACTTTTTTCAAAAGAACATTCTAAAGCAATGAAAAATTTTTTTGATGAAGGAAGAAAAACTATTATTGATAAAGGAAATTGTAAAATTTTTGGAATTGATAAAAATAAAAATATAATTCAATTACAAATGAATATTAAAATTTTTCCAATATTAAATGATTATTTATATTATGTTGGTTTAATTAATTTAGATAAGATAGATGATATTATTTTAGTTGACTCTGATTTTATTATTCAAGGAATGAGTAAAAAATTAATAAAAAAATTTAAAATTACAAATGATAATTTATTTATGGAAAATGAAATTCCTTTTTATATTATTTGTAAAAATTTTATTAGATTTTACAAAACATTTTTTAATCAGAATAAAATAAATAAAAAAATAAATAAAATAAGAAATTCTTTAATATCAACTTCAATACAACCATTTTTTCATGATGATCATGAAATATTATTAAAAGATGAATATGATATAGACATAACATCATATGAAGAAAATCAATATAATGATTTAATGATAGAAAATATAGAAGATATAAATGAAAATATGGAAATTGAATATGAAATTCAATTTCCCAATTTTTTATCTCAATATTCATATATTACAAATAATTTTGATAAAGATTTACAAACTCAATTATCAGATTCAAAATTAGATGAAATATCATCTCAAAATGATAATGATGATATTATTAGTAGTAATGTTGATAATTCAGATTCTAAAAATAATAAAGATAATGAAGATGAAGAAACTCCTTTTATTATAAATTCAAATAGAGAATCAAATAATAATGTTGGAAATAGAGTAAGTTCTTCTTTTTATAAAAATTCAAAATTATGTTTAAAAACTCCAATTGATACTCCAATTGGTGAACCAATTACTATTACTAATCCTACAAATATTGTCTTTTATGATTATGGGAATAATAATAAACAAACTTATAAAAATGAAATAAATTATGAAAATGAAGGAAAAAAAAAAATAAATTTATATATATCATTATTTAAACAAGGTAAATTTATAGAATTGGAAAAATATTTAGATAAAGATTTATTAAATGGATATATTGGATTTAAATTTAATTTTTCTTTGGAAAAATTTTACTTTTATGAAAAAAAATTATGTTTTATTTTAAGATGTATAGAAAATAAAATCGAAGATGAAAATAATATAAATGAATTAAGTCAAAATAATTATCCAATTATAAGTTCATCATATGAAAAGAATTTTTTTATTCAATTAAATGAAATATCAGAAAATGAAAAAAAACAATTTTTTGATAATATAAATGACTATCAAAATATAAAACAAATTAACCAAAATTTAAAAGAATTAGTTAATAAAAATTATATAGAGATTAAAACAAAAAGTAGAATTCATGGAGACAAAAGTCAAAATCAAAATCAAATGTTTAATGAAAATGCATCCCAAGCAGGAGATTCAACTTATAATTCAAATTTATCTAAATTAAATAGAATAATTGAGGCAAGAGAAAATGTATTACAAAACATTACAAATGTTTATATTTTAAAATATTTGAATTTAGGTCCATTTATTTTTTTAATTGGTACAATTATTTTTTCTTTTTTATTTTGTTTATTTATTAAACAAATAACTGAAGAAATAAAAAATGTACGTTATATTAGTTCAATTATTTATAAAATTCAAATTCAAACAATGAAAATGTTAAATGTGCTTATTGATTATTTAACTGTTTTAAAAACAAATTATATTGGAGATTCAATTAATTTAACATTTGGATATAATGATTTAAAATATTTCATTGATGAGGCACAAGTAAATTCTACTACATCATATATTTTTGCTAATTCATATTTAAATTATATTTTAAAAAATATTGGGAAATATTTAAATGAGAAATATTTTTTTTGGAGTAAATTAAATATATCTTATTATTATGATTTACCTTTTCAATTATCTGAATATTTCCCATTTATAGTCTCTGCTTCATTATATAATGCATTTTTTTTATTTAACAAAGGGATTTTTTCTAGTTATCCAAATATAAATATAACAAATGATGAAAATGAATTAATAATGTATAGTTCATTTATATCCATTAATGGAACTAATAGATATATTTTACCTGTAATATATAAAAGTATTACAATTTTAATAGATGATTTTTTACAATATAATACAAATCAATTAATGAAAATAAAATATAGTATTATTATATTTTCAATTTATTCAATAATTTCAGGAATTATATTATTTTTATTCATTTTTTTTTCTATTAATCATTTAAATACTGGAATCCAAAAAGTTTCAAAAATTAGTCAATCTTATATTGAAAATATTATTAATAATTTAGATAATTTTAAAAATGTTGTTAAATTCAGATATAAATTAGATGATGATGAAGATAGAATATTAAAAACAAGATCATTATTAGGTACAAGAACCAAAAATAAATATGAGGAAGGATTAGATGAATCAAATATTCATAATGAATTATTTGAATTTAAAAAATATAAAAAAATAAAATTAGAAAATTTTTTATTTATATTTTTTTCATCCTTTTTCTTTTCATATTTAATATGTTATGCATTTATTTATATTATTCCTAAGAAATTAATAAATGATAATGGAGATTTAATTAAAAGTGAATCATATATTCTTCAACAATTTTTTTATACTTCAATATTATTATATAGATTAAAATGTATTTTTTCAGAAGTAGCAAGTATTGAAACATTTGACTATACTCAAATAGTAAATGATTCATTTGCAGAATCTTTATATAAAACCTTACCAAAATTTAAACCTTTTTATGATTTTTATTATATAGGTTTTAAATTAGATGCTTGTTATTCATTATATGAGAAAGGAACTAAAGATTATAATATTTGTAAAAATAGTAAATGGCCTATTTTATTAAATAATACTGAATCATTTAAAGAATTTATTATTAGGAAACTTACAATATTAGAAAAAGATTTTTTTTATCAATTAAATTATAATAAATCTTTTAGTGCAATTCATATGTTTACAAATAAAGATTATGTTACAATTTTAGGTAATTATGAATTATATTATATTAATGTTTTTCAAAGATTTGAAGAAAAAATCCAAGATGTTTTGACAAATAGAATTAAAAATAATAAAAATTTTATTTATTCATTAAGTCTTGTGCTAATTATTCTTTCTTTATTAATTTTCATTTATACTTCAACTATCCTTAAAAAATATTTTTATAAAATGTTTTTTATTTCAAAAAGTTTTATTCAAATTATACCAACATATTTAATATTTAATACTCCAGCCTTAGAAAATTGGTTAGAAAAAGAAGGAAAAAATTAAAAAAAAAAATTTACTTTTTTTATTAAAATTATATATACATTATTTATTAATATTAAAAAAAAATATAACAAATATAGTAAAACTAATATATCAATTAAATTAATACATATATAAACCTTTTTCTTCAATAAATTCAGGTAACTTTTTAATTGTTTCATGAACCCAATCTCTTTGTCCTTTTGGTGCTTGACTAAACATTAATTTCATAGCTAAAGAAGAATTAATTTTAATATCTAATTGAACAATACTTTTAAAATCAGTTAAATTTTCATTTATTTTTTTAAGATATGTTCCATTCATAATTAAATTAGCACGTATAATTCCCTTTCTTTCTGGTTCAAGAGGATGAGTTGTACTTTTTAATAAAAAAACTTTAGTATTTTTTACTCCTGCATAATCATGAAAAGATTTTTTTTCTTCTACAAAATCTCTATCACTTAAAGGCCAAGGGAAACTTAAATAAAAATAATCATATTCAATTTCATAATTTTCAACTTTATGTCTTTTTTCAATTATATGTCCTTTACTTAACATTACTTCAAATCGAGATCTAAATTCAAAATCTTCCATAAAACTTGA
Source organism: Isotricha prostoma (assembly GCA_023807205.1). Classification (NCBI taxonomy): domain Eukaryota; phylum Ciliophora; class Litostomatea; order Vestibuliferida; family Isotrichidae; genus Isotricha; species Isotricha prostoma. The sequence goes on from JAJMZS010003072.1 coordinate 31,393, forward strand.
TAATTGATTAATATGAAAAGGAAATTTTGCAAATGTTTTTAATATACAACTTGGAGTTTTATATTCATCATCTAATAATACTTTTTTCATATAAACTGTTACTACATCATCTTCTATTATTTTTTCCCATCCATAAATATTTCCTATTTCATGATCTTCATTTAATAAATTTATAAATTTTATTTCATTTTCATCATTTGTATAATAATTTGAAGGTATTTGTATTATGTTATTTGGTGATGTTATAACATTATATTTTCCTTTGTATATATTTTCATTTTCAAAATTTATTGTATTTTGATTATTTAAATCATTATAATTTAAATTTATATTATCTATATCAATATCTGATATATGTGATTGACAATCTTCATATTCACTTTCATCTAAATCTAATGAATATGGTTTTGTTATTATTGATCTATTTGATTTAAAAAGTAAATTTTTTGGAAGGTCATTTAATTGAATATTATCTTTTTCTAAAGGCTTTAATGGATGAAAACTTTTCAATAATTGATTAAAGGAAGGATTATAAAATTGGAAAAACATTTTTTATTTTATAAATATAATTTTCTATATTAAATAAATATGAATAGAAAATATTCATTTTTTATTTTTTAAAAACATAATATAAATGGAATCATTTTATAGTAAATTGAAATTAGCAAGTTATGATGTGATTTATAATATTTATGACCCATTTATTTCAAATAATATAATAGAAACAGTTTTTTTTATAATTCAAATAATTCAAAATTTAAGTATGACGATATGTGATGGAGTATAATATTTTTTTAAATAAAATAGTTTAAACCAATTTGGAAAGGAGGAAAAATTTATGATAATATTTCTAAATTTATTCAATATTTTAGATTATTAAGATATACTGATGGAAATCCATTATTATTTCAATATATTATGTTAATAAGTATATTAATTGTTTTTTTAATTTTTATTCTACTTTCATATTTGATTATTAAGTCATATAAAGATATTCAAATACGTCAACATAAAATAATTTTTACTTTTATTAGAATTTCATTGAATTTATGTAAATCAATTTTTTATATTCCATTCTTAGAAATTTATTTTACTGTTATTGTATGTGATAAAAATTATTTTGATGAGAATATAGAATGTTGGAAATCTGAACATTTAGTTTATTGTGTTTTATGTTTTATAAGTGTTTTAATGATTTCATTTCTTTCATTTATTATTACAAGAGTAAGTTATAGTAATAAAGAAAAATTTTCTTCTAGTGTGTCTAAATATTTAATTATTAATGCAGATTTAATTTTATTAATTTCTAGAACTTTTGTTGTTGTTTTATTAGAATTATGTGTAGTAATAGAAACAATTAATATTACTATTATTTTTTTATTTTTATCATCTTTATTATGTGCTTATTGGGTTAGTATTGAGAGAAAATATCAAAATATAAAAGTTAATAATTTAATAAATATAAAATATGTTTTTAATATATTTTTTTTTGTTAATTGTACCATTCTTTTAATTGGAAATTTAATTAAAAAAAAAACATTTCTAGGAATATTTTATGTTTTTATTATTTTATCGATTGTTTTTATTATTTTTGTTTACTCATTTTCATTACAATTTAATATATTAAATAGACCTATTAAAAAAGATACTGAAATTTATAATAATATAAGAATAATTATTGAATTAGTAGAGAATAAAAATAAAAATAGACAAAATTTATTAAAATTATTAAGTTATTCTTTTTATTTAACTCATGGTGAACAATTAACTAAAATAAAAAATATGACTCCTTTAAAAAAAATAGTTGAATTATATAATAATGAATTAAAAGAAAATGAATCAACTAAATTTGAATTTTATTTTTATCAATATATTGAAGGATTATATAAAGATGCTTTAAAAATTTTTAGAGACAGTCCTTTATTATTAATTAATTATTCTATATTTCAATTGGAAAAAATGCATAGATATCATAAGGCATATAGAATATTATTAAAATGTTTAATATTAACAAATATAAATTATGCAGAAGAATTTTTTATTTATAGAATAAAAAGAAAATTAGAAGAAAAAGGAAATGAATTAGGAAAAGATTATTCAAATATTTCATATACATATCAAATAAATAATATGATATCATTAATTTCAGAAGTTTCATATTCATATTCTCAATTATATGGATTATTATTAAATAATACTAAAATTATGGATATAAATCACTTAAAAGAAATAGCAATTAAAATAGATAATTTAAATATGAAAATACATGAAGGATATAAAAAAATAGAAAAATCTGGATTTAATTCAAAAAAAATATCATTATTTTATGATAATTTTGTTAAAGATATTTTACATGATTCATCTAAAACATCAAAATATTTTAATGATGATGAAGGAGAAGAAGGAATTAAATTAGACTCATATTTTTTTAATGTTAATTCAATTACATCAAAATCAAATTTTCAATTTTTAATTGCATCTGGTAATATACAAAATTTTGGAACTATAATTAAAATATCTTTAGAATTATGTGAATTATTAGGTTATTCTGATAAAGATATGATTGGTCAAAATATGAATATTTTTCTACCAAATATATTAAGAATTCCACATGAGAATTTTTTAAGAGAAAAAATACATAATTCTCCCCCAATTGATGAATATTCAATTCATAATTTAAAAACTATTCCAGTTTGTTTTAGAACAAGTTCAAAATTTTTAATTCCAACTAATTTAGAAGTTGGTATTTTTTATGATGAAAATAATCAACCTATAATATTTGGAAAATTATTAAAATTAGATATGAATTATTATAAAAAATGTGTTGTGATAATTAATTATAATTTAATTATTCAAATTTTTTCTTCTAATTCTATTTATTTATTAGGATTAGATTCATCTATAATGAATAATAATATTGAAATTTCTACTTTTTTTCAAGAATATTATAGTGATTGTTTAAATTATTTTTCATCACATAATAATGAAAATAAAGATATATTACAAATTAAAATAAAATTACTAAAAGAACATTTTTTTACTGATAAAGAAACTATTATAACATGGAAAAATCATAAAAAATTTAAAGTACAATGGAATGAATTAAAAATTGGAAAAAAATTATATGGTTATTCTATTTTTTTTGAACCACTTGACTTATTTATGCTAGAGAAAAATTATGTGGATTCTATATATTCACCAATACATAGAAAAAAAACTCATAAAAAAATGAATATAAATGATTGTTTTCCAGCAATAACAAAAAATTTTCTTCCAGAATCAGAAAAAAAAATAAATTTTGATATGAAAACAAAAACATATGTAATAAAGGATATTGAAGATTATGAGAATGATAAAAATAATATAGAAAAAAGAGAATCTATAAAAGAATATTTTGAAAATAAAGTTAAATCTTCATTTCATAAATCTGATCAAAAAAAATTTGAAGATAAATCTTTAATATCATCTAATTTTAATAGTGAAATTTCAAGTGGATTTGAAAATGAAAGTATAGAATATTCTTCTTCATTTGAAGAAGAAGAAGAAGAAGAAAAAAAAGAAGAAAAAGAAAAAATAAAAAGTAAACATACTCTTAAAGAAATTATTATTGAAAATCCTGAAGATAAATATTATCAAGTTAAATTAAAAAAAGTTTTTTTAAAAATTTATGATTTTAAAAATCATATTATTAAAGATTGTAATGATTATATTGTTCAAAGTAAAATGTCTAAAATAATTAATGTTGAACAAGAATTAACAAAAAAAAAACTTATTAAAAAAAATCCAGAAAAAATAGAAGATAATGTAATTTCAAAAAGTGATAATTTAAAATTTTCAATTATTCATTCAAAGCAAACTTTATTAGAAGATGAACATCTTTTAAATAGAATTGCAGAAAAAATTATAAAAAAAATCATCACTCCAAAACTAATTAATATTAATATTTTATATTATCTTTTCTTTTATTTATTTCAATTAATAAGTTTAGTTTTAGTATCATCTTTTTTATTTATTACAGTGATAAAACATATAAAGGAGATTTATACTATTTATTTATTAATCTATAATCAATGTAATTTAATAAATAATGTTGGATTAATTAGATATTATACTTTTGAATATGTTATATTAAAAAATCCACATTATTATAATTTTTTTCAAAGTAATAGAACAAAATATAGAGAATCAATTTATGTTATTTTACAACAATTATATGCAAAATCAATGGATGAAATTAATTATTTAGATTATAATCATGAAAGTTTTAGTAAAAGTGAGAAGAATAAATTAAAAAATTTATCAGTAATTATCGATATTTATTATAAAACATATGGAGATGAAAATGCATTTAATCAAATTTATTTAGGACCTGATAATGCATTGAAAGAATATATTTTTTCTTTATTTAAATTTCTAATTTCAGAAGATACTGAAATTCATTTTTTAAATATTAATTTTATTTTTATGCAATCAAATTCAATAAAATTATCAGAAATTATGTTAAGAAAAACTAAAATTTATATGGAAATAATAAATTCATTAATAAAACATATTAAATTTATTGTATATTTAATTTTTGGATTTTTCTTCATTGTATCAATTATTGTATCAACTCTTACTTTATTGATAAAAATTAAAATTATAAAAGAAAAAGAAAAATATTTAGGAATGTTTTATAAAATTGACCCTGAAATAGTAAAAATAATGTTTTTAAAATGTGAAAAATATTCCAAAATTCAAATAAATAAAGATAATCCTATAAATGATAATAATATTTTGGATATTGGAAATGAAGATGAAATTGATTCTTTAATAGATACAACAGAGAATGATTATAATAATTCTGTTAAAGAAAAATTTCACAATGAATCAATTAGAAAAAAAAATATAAAACAAGGGAATATATTTAATAATATGGAATTTAAAAAAGCAATAATATTTGAAATAGTTTTTATATTAATTTTATCAATAATTCTTATTATTTTAATTTGTATAGTCAATAATTCTTATAAATATTATCAAATATATGCAGATTTAAATTTTATAATAATTTTTGAAGAAACTATGTTATTCATAGCAATTAATTTAATAAAAATAGGAATAGTTGAAAGTGGAAATTTTTCTTCTTATGAAAAATATCAAAATTATGTTAATTTAATTCCTGAAATGACAAAAAATTATTCAAAAATAAAAGAAATTGAAGATAAAATTCATTCAACTGTAATTCAATATAATTTACCTGGAAATAGTTCAAATATTCTTTATTCATATGCTACAAATAATTTATGTAATTTTCTTCAAAATTTTAGTATAGAAAATAATATATCATGTACTGATTTTGCATATAATATAAGTAATTTTGGATTATCAACAATTCATTCCTTTTATTTTAATAGTTTAATTGAATCTGGATTTATTTGTATTAATTTAGCAGAAAAAGCAATTTTAGAAGGAAATTTATATTATGATAAATATTATGGAACTTCCAATTATGTTGATATTTATGATAATGAAGATTATGCAAAAAATAATCCATTTTCTGCAATTAATTTTGATGGATTAAGAGATTCAAATGTTATTTTTTCAAAATTATTAAATCCTTTAACTAATTATTTAATATTTATTATTTTTCAAAATATTACACAATATGATGAAGATTTAAAGATATTAATTGTTATTATTATGATTATATTTTATGCTGTTGTATTTTTAACTTATTTTATTTTTATTTTTCCATTTATATTTAAAGAAAATAAAGATTTAAATAAGACTAAAATTATTTTAGGTGTTATTCCAAAAATTGTTTTATATGAAATTATTAAAACAGAATATTTAAATGAACCAGAAAATGTTAAATAAAATAAATAATAAATAATTTTATATTATTATTCCAAATAAATTTAATTATTTATATAAAATTAAATAATAAATTTCCAAAATATTTATTTCAATAATAAAATAAAATATTATTTATATTAAAAAATTCAAATAATTAATTAAGCCTAAAATAATATTATTTTTTTAAATGTTTTATTGATATAAATATATATAAAAATGAATAATTGATTTTTAAAAATTTTCCAATCTCAGAATAAAACCCAGATTTATTTTTCATTATTTAAAAATTATTTTATATTTTTTTTATTATATTTTAATTAATAATATAGAAATAAAGATTTTATTAAAAAATGTCATCAAACGATAATTATATAAATGTCTTAAATAGAGCAATATCAAATTTAGAAAAGATAAATCACAGTCAAGAACTTCGAATTAATTCTCAAAAAGAAACTATAGATGAATTAGAACAAAAACTACAAGAACATGATAATGTAATTACTGATAATATAACTTTATCAAATGAAATAAATCGATTAAATGAGATAATAAATGAAAAAAATAAAATTATAGCAGAATTTCAAAATTTAGCCCAAGTCTCTTCATTTAAATTTGAAAGTTATATTAATACTAATAAATTAAATCAAGAAGCTTTAGAAAAAAAGAATAAAAAATATGAAGATTTAAAATCTAAATTTTCTTTAATTAATCAAAATAATGAAGAATTAAAAAAAGAGAATGAAAGGTTACTTTCTTCCTTAGATGATAAAACAAATATGAATCTTAATGAAATTTCTAATTTAAATGATCAATTATCAGATGTTACAATTAAATATAATATTCTAAGAGATGAAAATGAAAAATTAAAAAGTGAAAATTCAAAACAAAAATTTGAAATAAATGATATGAGAAATAAATTATATGAAGTAGTAAGATTAAATACAGAAATTGAAAATTTAAGATTAGAAAATAATAATTTAAAAAATGATTTATCTGAATCGAATGTAAAAAGTCAATTATTAGAGAAAAATTATCTTGATGTAAAAAAAAAATTGAATGAATTAGATAATGAAATAAATAATAAATTAATATACGAAAATGAATTAAAGAAAAAAGTTTCAAATTTAAATCAATTATGTAATAAATATGAAACAGCATATCAAGAATTAAGAAATGATTTAGAAAAGAGAAAAATAGATTCAATGAATATTTTAAGTGATTTAGAAGCAAAAAAAGATGAAATTGAAACATTAAAAGAAAATCATAAAAAAGAAATTAATAATCTTCAAAATCAAAATATGGAATTAAAAAAAAGAGAAAATATGTATAAAGATTCATTATCAAAATTAAAAAATATATCAAGTGAAAATAATTCAAATACTAATATTTTTCAAGGTAATATTTCACAATTAAATTCAATGAATAATGCAAATTCAAGTATGAATGTTAATAGAATGAATGTTCCTATTAATAATAATAATTTAAATAATAGTTATTATACTTATAATCCTCCAAGAAATTTTAATGATATTAATCAAACAAATGAAAGAGATGAATCTTTTAGATATAGTTATTTCTTAATTGATAATTTAAAAAATGCAATTAATAGTGTTGATTTCAAAAAAGATTATTCAAATTTATAATTTTGAAAATTTTATTTAATTTTTATTTAATTTAATTTAAATAAAATTCATAAAAAAAAATAATTATTTTTTTTACTCAATTATTAAATTTGCTTTAATATTTTCAATAAAAACTTGGCAATATTTAGAAATAAGGAATTCTCCTTCTGCTTTATAACCACTAATCAACATTTGATTTAATTCATAATATATTATACTTAAATTTTTAGTTAAAAATTCTTTAAAAGGATTAATTGAAGGAATCCATAAATCTAAATTAAAATATTCTTTTGAAAGTAAAGATTTTATTTTATCTAAATCTTTATTATCCATTTTAATTAAACCTACTTGTTCTTTTGATTTTTGAATATTATTATTATTCGTTTCTTCTGAATAAATTATATTATTAATCATTTCTTCATTTAATCCAATCCATTTTAAATTATTTAGAGACATAAATTCATTTTCTCTTGATGATTTTTTTGCTCCAAATAAATAATTTAAATAAATTTCAATTCCATTTGGATCATGATCTCCAAAATAAAAAAAAGGGACATCAGGATATAAATTATATATTTTTTTTATAAATATTTTTGTTAAATAATCTGGATAACCTTTTCCAGTTATTAAAAGTATATTTTTAAAAATTTGAGTAAAGATATTATTTTCAAGTAAATTAAAGAATAATGTTTCTTTTTCAACAATTAAAATAAATAATGGTTTATTTAAATTATTATTGTCTATTTTAAATTCATCAGTTAAAAATTCATATGTTATTAAATTAATTTTATTAAAATTATTATTTGAAATATTTAATTGAATTCCATATTCATTTTTAATTTTAATATTACCACAAAATAATCCTTTAGCAGAAGGAAAAATTGGTAAATCAAATCTATTTATAACTAAAAGAGAACAAATATCATTTAAAATATTATTTATATTTTCAACAGATTTAAATAATTCAACATTATTATAATATAATTCTCTTTTTGTTGATGAAGATAAATTAAAAATTTTTTGATATATAATAGACATTAATTTAAAAATTTTGGCAATTTTTGATGAATTATAATATAATATTAATTTTGAATAAAAATAATTTTTTGAATCCTCTGGTAAAGTATAATATCCTTCATCAAAATTAAATTTACTTGTTTTTTCCAAGTCAATAACATTTAATTCTAATAATTCATTTTTTAATATTTTTTCAGTCACCAATATAAAAAATTTTTCTATTTTTATTTTTAGTGTTTCTCTCATTTTAGATATATATGTTTTATTTATTTGAGGATATAAACAAATTTGTGTTTGAGGTTGTACTTGATTTAAATGAGGTTGAGTAAAGGAATAATTTTGAGATTGAAAAAAACTTGAACATTGGGATAAAGGTTGTGGAACTAAATTTTGAGAATAAAATTGATTATTATTATTAGGTATCATTTGATTAATTTCTTGTAAATTAGAAATTAAATTTATATCAAAATCATATTCAACTTCCATTTGATTAGGAAAAATATTAAAATCATCATCACAAATAAATTCTTCCATTTTTTAAAAATAAAACTTTAAATTATTCAAAAAAAATAATAAATAACAATTTAAGATTTGTGTTACAATATAAATATTTATATAAATTATCTTATTATTGAATTATCTAAATCACAAAAAGAATTTTTTTTCTTATCAAAATAAATTCCTTTTTCATAAACATTTTCAATATTATTTATATTCCAAAATCTAATAGTCTCATCAGGAGAAGCAGTTAATAATACACATCCATCAGGTGAAATAACATTATATAAAATTCTATTTTGATGTCCTTTTAACTCATAAAATTTTTCCATTTTAGGATATTTATAAAAACAAATTTGATTATTACTATAACCATTACAAGTAATTAATTCCTTTTCATATTTATTAAAAAAAACATTACAAATTTGATTTCCTGAATAAATAGATTTTATTAAAGTTCCATTATCATAATTCCATAATTTAATACTTTTATCTTTTGTTCCTCCACAAGAAACAATAACATTTCTTTCATATAAACTAAAATTAATTGCTTTTATTGCAGAAATATGTTTAGTTAAACAAAATTTAGGTTGTAAAATAGGATATTCTAAAAATTTATTAAAATTAATATTAAAAGTATTTCTTTTTGTTTTATTTAATCCATTTATATCCCAAATACATAATAAATTATCATTACCTCCTGAAATTAAAGTATCTCCTTCATTATTCCATTTTAAAGAACAAATCTCATTTTGATGTCCTTTTAAAATATTAATAATATGATTTTTTTCTCTTACATCATGATTAATTATTAAAGTATCTTTTGAACCAGTTGATAATATATAATTATTCCAAGCAAGAGAACAAATTCTATTATTTTCTTTATGTCCATTTATTTTTCTTATTCTAATTTTTTTTTCTATATCAAATAAATCACAATTTCCATCTGAGAAACCAATTGCTAAACAAGAACCATTATTCATAAAATTTGACGAACAAATATCTATATTATTATATTCTGAAGAAAATAAAAATTCTGTTTTATTTAATTCTGGATTGTATAAATATTGAGAATTATTTAAAGATATTGAAATTATATTTTTTGTTCCCCAATCTACAATATTATAATAAAAGTCATCTGATATGTTTGGGGCATCTAATATTTTTATTGGATATGGGGGTATTAATCTTTTTTTTAATTCAATTTGTTCATTTTGAATTTTTTGATTTTTATTGTTTAGAATTATTGAATTTATTTGATTTAGTAAATTTTGATTATTTAAACTTTTTTTATTTGATATTAATTTCTTTTCATTTTCATTTTTTTTAAAATTTGAAAATTTTAAAAGTGAATTTTTTTTTATTTTTTTTAATGTATTTAAATTAACTGAGAAGGAATCATTAAGATTATTTGATTCGGAATTTTTTGTATTAAAACATAAAGATTCCATCATTAAAGAATTTAATAATGAAATTGATGAACGATTATTTTGATTTTCATATTTTTGGTTTATTGTTTTATTTTCTGTTTCACTTGAATTAATATAATTTAAAAGTAAATTATCAAATTCTGATTCTCCATCTTTTCCATTTTTTTGAGGAATGAATCTATCATAAATATTCTTTTGTCCCTTTTTAATATTATGAATTGGTGTTTTAAATAATGATAAATTTTCTTTCTTATTTTCTTGGTTTAATATTTTTAAGTTAAAATTATCATTTTGATTATTATAAATAGAATTTAAATTCATATCATCTAAATTAAAAATCGAAATATCATTATAATAATTTGAATTTAATTGATTTTTAAAAAAAGAATGTTGATTTTTAGTAACATTATTTTCAAAAATTTTTTTTGAATTCGACATATGTATATTTATTTATACTCAATTTTCAGCTTAATTTATAAATAATTAAAAATAAAAAATATTAATAATTTAATTATATTTCATTTCTTTATTAAAATGAAAATTAACTTAAAAATTAACTATTTAAAGGTTGAGTTTTCCTTTTTAAATAATCCAAAACCTTTTCATCATCTTTAACAAAAGGACTCAAAATTTCATAAACTTTCTTATGAAAATTATCAATATACTCAATCATATCTTGACTAAGTAAATTTAAATCAATTAAATTTCTTTCATAAGGTAAATAAGTTAGATTCTCAAATCCTAATTTTTCATCTCCCTTATCAACAACTAAAACACTATTTTCAATTCTAATACCAAAAGAATTTTCTTCATAATACCCAGGTTCATTAGTAATAACATTTCCTTCATTCAAAGGATATCCTCTAGGTCCTTCGTGAACATTTAAAAAATGTCCAACACCATGTGAAGTTCCATGTTTATAATCTTCACCAACTTGCATAAGAAAACTTCTAGGAACAGTATCAAGATTTCTTAAAGTAGAACCTTTCTTAAAAATTAATCTTTCCAAAGATAAATTACCTAATAAAACTCTAGTATACATTTCTTTTTCTTTATCTTTTGCATTTCCAAAATGAACTGTTCTTGTTATATCAGTTGTACCATCTTTATATTGTCCACCAGTATCACAAAGGATTAATTGAGATAATGACATGTCACTATGTAAATTTTCATTTTGTGAATAATGGATTATTGCAGCGTTTGGTCCTGCTGCACATATTGGAGCAAAGGATTCTCCCATAAAAAGTTCTTGTTCTTCTCTGAATTTCTTACTTTGAAGTCCTATTTCATATTCATTTAAATCTGTTCTTTTTTTTGTTATTAATTCTTGTTCCATCCATGAGAAAAATTTTAGGAGAGCTACACAATCACGAATGTTACTTTTTTTATATCCTGAAATTTCTATTGGGTTTTTAATACATTTTATATGTTCTATTATATTTATTTCTAAGGATATTGTATTTGGATGTTTATTTGAAAAAATTAAGTTGTACATTTTGTAATTTGTACTTGATTTATCTGCTATTGTTAATGTGTTTTCATCGTTTTTTAATAATTCTGGTATTATTTCATTGTAGTGAAAAAGTGTTATTTTATTTTCTTTTAAATATGATTCAATTTCTGGTTTGTTAAATTTATCTTTGTCACTAAATAAATGGAAATAATAATCATTTTCTGTAAAATATAATAAACCATATGAAAAGAAAAGAGGATTATATGAAATGTCTTGTCCTCTTAAATTTAATGTCCATGCTAAACAATCTAATTTACTTATTAAATATCTTTTTTTTGTAAAATTTTTTTTATCTTTTTCTTCAAGTATATTTTTCATTTCTTTTTCTATTTTATCTTTTATTTCTTTATATTTATCTAAACAACTTTTCCCAGTAAATTCAATTGGTAAAATTAAAACAGGATCTTTTTTATATTTTGGTTTATCTGAACCCCAAATAACATCAATTATATTATTATCATCATCAACAAATTTATAATCAGATAAATAATTAATAATTGAATCAGCAATATCTAAAAAAATTATAAAATGTATTTTTTTTACCTTTTGTAAATAAGTTATAATCCATTGCAATTGTTTTTTCTTTTGGTAAATTGTTTTTAATATAATTCTTTAATGAAATTTCATTTTCTTCTATTTTCATCATTTTCCATCCTGGATATAATTGCCTTTGTATTTGAATATAATATCTTCCATCAGTCCACATTAATGCAACATCTTTTGTTACTAAACCTATTCCATTACTTCCTGAAAAATTTGAAATAAACTTTATTCTCTCATCTCCTTCTGCAATATATTCATTCTATTAATTTTTATTTATTTAATTTACATTGTGTTGATCTCCATGTGGTATTATATATGCATCATATTTTCTTTCTTCCATTATTTTTCTGAGCTTTAACAATTTTTCTTCTCCATTCATTTTTACTATAATATAATGATAAAATTAATTTATATATAAATATCACTGTGTATTTTTTTATCTATTTAAATAAATAAAATTTAATTAATTATTTAAAAAATAATTTATTTAATATTTTTACAGTTTTAAATTAAAAATAAAAGTATAAAATATTCAAAAAAATAAAACAACCTGTATTACTATTATAATATATAAATTTCTATGAAAATATTAAAACATAAAAATATCAAAAATATCTATTAAACAAATCAAAAAAATAATGCTAAAAAAAAATACTATATAAAAAAAAAAAATAATATATAATATTATTTAAATGTCAGAAAAGATTTTATTAACTCCAGGTCCAATAAACACAACATTCAATGTAAAATCCCAAACATTAATAGATTACGGTTCAAGAGATTTTGCATTTATGGATAAATTAAAAGAAATAAAACCATTACTTTTTAAATTACTGAACATTTCAATGGAAAATAAATTAATTCTGCTTCAAGGAAGTGGAACATATGCAACTGAGGCAGTTTTAACAAGTATAACAGAAAAAATTTTAATATTAATAAATGGTGCATATGGTATTAGAATGAAAAAAATAATGGAATATACAAATAAACCATTTTCATTTTTAAGTTATGATGAAGGTACTGAAATTAATTATGATGATGTTGAAAATTATCTTTCTAAAAATGAAGATATTAAATATATTGCTTTTGTTCATTTAGAAACTTCAACTGGAATTTTAAATAATTTAGATAGAATGAAAAAAATAAGTGAAAAATATAATAAAAAATTAATAATTGATGCAATTGCTGCATTAGGTAGTGATATATTTGATTATAATAATTGTGACTATGTAATTACATCATGTAATAAATGCTTATCTGGAATACCAGGTTTTGCTTTAGTTATAACTAAAAATTTTTCTGATTTTAAATCACCTTCTTATGTTCTTGATTTATTAGATCAAGAAAAAAATTTTGAAAAAACTGGTCAATTTAGATTTACACCACCTACACATGTTTTAGTTGCTTTTCATACTGCTTTATTAGAATTAGAAAAAGAAACTTTAGAAAAAAGAGCAAATAGATTTAAATGTATGAAAGATATTATTTATAATATGTGTAAAGAATTAGGAATTACTCCTTTAATTGATATTACTAAATATCAAACTGGAAATATTTGTCATACATTCCTTGCACCTAAAAATGAAAATTATAATTTTAAATTATTATATGATACTCTTGCAAATTTAGGTTTTTTAATTTATCCTGGAAAATTAACTAATGTTGATTCTTTTAGAATTGGAACTATTGGTTGCATTGATGAAAATGATATGAATAATTTTGTATCTTACTTTAAATTAATTTGGAATAATATGTTAAATAAAATAGAAACTAAAATAGAACCAATTGAAACAAAACAATTTTATGATTATTTAATAGAAAAAGAAATTGAATTTTTTACTGGTGTTCCAGATTCACTTTTACAAGAAATAAATAATTGTATATTAGAAAATGCTAAAAATCATTATGTAATGCCAAATGAAGGTTTAGCATTAAGTTTAGCAAGTGGATATTATACATCAACATCAAAAATTGCATGTGTATATCTTCAAAATTCTGGTTTGGGAAATATAACAAATCCTTTAATGAGTTTAGCTCATAAAAATGTATATTCAATACCAATGTTATGTATTATAGGATGGAGAGGTGAACCTGGTGTTAAAGATGAACCACAACATATGTCACAAGGAAGTTGTATGATTAATTTAATTAGATCAATGGGTTTTGAATTAGTTTATTTAGATAAATTAAATTGGAAGAATAATATTGATAAATGTATTCAATTAATTAAATCAACTAAACAACCTGTTTTTCTTGTTGTTAGAAAAGGTTATTTTAAAAAATATCCAATGGCAGAATTTAAAGATAATAAATTAAGTTTAATAAGAAGAGATGTTATTAGAAAATTAGTTATTGCATCAAATGATAATGATATATTATGTTGTACAACAGGAAAATCATCAAGAGAATTAAATGAAGAAGCAGAAGCTAATAAAATAAATAAATCTAGATTATTTTTAATGGTTGGTTCAATGGGTCATTTAAGTTCATTTTGTCTTGGAATTTCAATGTTTTCAAAAAATAAGAAAATATGGTGTATTGATGGTGATGGTGCTTTATTAATGCATTTTGGTGCAATGCCTATGATTGGTCATATAAAACCTGATAATTTAATTCATATTTTATTAAATAATGCTATGCATGAAAGTGTTGGAATTCAACCTACTATTTGTCAAAATATTGATTTTGAAACTATTGCTAAGAATTTAGGATATATAAATGTTTTTACTATTAAAAATGATAGTGAATTGGATGATTTTTTAAAAAAAGTTCATGATTTGAAAGGTTTGACTTTTGCTCATGTTTTATTAAGTAATAAACCTAGTGTTAGTGATAATTTATCTAGACCAAAAGATACTCCTTTGGAAAGATTAAAAAATTTAATGGATTTTATTAAAAAAGATAATTAAATTACTCTATTAAAAATAAATTTTTTATTAAAAATAATATGATAAATTATTGAGTCTCATAATTAATAATAAAAAATTTTTGTTAATAAAAAAAAAATTTTTTATAAAACATTCAAACTGTATAAAAAATTTTTTTTAAGGTAAATATTTCTTTTCAGCTTCTTTTAATTCATCTTCATTTTGTAATTCAAAAACATGTTTAACAGTAGAAATGTTATTTAAATCTTTAATAGAAACTTTATTGTAAATTTCTTTACATACATTTTCCATTGCATAAATAGAAGCTCTCATATTATGATTAGCCCAAATAATAAGTGAAATTCCCATATCAGCAAATTCTTGATAATTAGTATAGTAAGTAGTTGGAACAATAATAATTGGAATTTTTTTTTCTTTTTTATTCCATTCAGTCATAAAGGCTTTAATCTCTTCAGGAGTACTTTTTTTAGAATGTACTAAAATAGCATCAGCTCCAGCTTCTTCATAAGCATTAGCTCTTTTCAAAGCTTCTTCTAAACCAAGTCCAGCTATAAAAGCTTCAACTCTAGCAACAACTACAAAATCATGTGATAACTTACTATCAATACAAGCTCTAATCTTCCCAGCAAATTCATTTATATCAGCTAATTCTTGTTTAGCATCAAGTAATGAATTAGTTTTAGGAAACAATTTATCTTCTAAACAAACTCCAGCAATACCCATTTTATCTAATTTCATAACTAATCTTCTAGCATTATTAAAATTTCCATATCCAGTATCACCATCAAGTAAAATAGGAAGAGTAGTAGCTTCATTCATAAATCCAATAACTTCAGTAACTTGAGTCCATGAAGCTTCATTAGCATCTCTAACACCAAGTGAAGCAGAAATAGATAAACCAGAACCCCAAATACCTTTAAATCCAGTATTCTCAACTATTTTAGCAGAGAGACCATTATGAGCTTCCATAATAATACCAGGTTTACCAGGAATTAGTAATTGTCTAAATTTCTTAGCTTTAATATTATTCTCACCATAATAATTAACTCTCATTAATATTAAAGTTGTTGATATTCCTTTTGTGAAAGGAACTAATTCAACTATATTCATTACTTCACCATACATTGATTGTAGTTCTTCTTTTGTATGATCATCACCTGCTATAATTAAAGATATATTATGTTCTTTTATAAATGATGAAGAAACTCTGAAAGGAGCATCTGGGATTATTTCATCTACATATTTACATGCTTTTATTACATCTATTCTTTCTTTCATATTACATATTGGTTTTCTTTTGTATTCCATTACTGTTTCATCACTGTGTACTCCTACAATTAATTTGTCTCCTTTTTCTTTTGCACGACGAAGGATTTCTACGTGACCATAGTGAAATAAGTCACCAACCATGTCTACATATACTATTTTTTGAGACATTGTTTTATACTTTTTTTTTTTTTTTTTTATATTTAAAAATTTTAATTTTTTTCATATTCATTTTTAGATAATTTTTTATTTTTTTTTCTTGTTTGTTAGGTATTTAATACAGGTTTTAATCTTTTTATTTATTAAATAAAAATTTTTTTTTTTTGGATATTTTTATGTTTTTATAGTTTTATAAATTAATTTCATATTTATATTTTTATAAAATTATTTAAAGTGTTTAAATATATGATTGATTTGCTCTTAAAAATTTTTTTAATCATATTTATTATTTACGTCCTAAATAATAATTATTTATTTATATTACGTCGTAAATAATAATTATTTATTTATTATCAATTATTTATCAAATTTATCTTAGAATAGTATAAAATTAAAGAATCTAATAATTTAAATAATATTTCTTTTAAATTGTTTATACATGATTCATAGATATTGTAATTAAAGAATATTAATTTAAATATATAAATTACAAGGAAATTTTTTTTAGTTTAGTAATATATATAATAAACAAATTTATTTTATTCAATTATATCATATTTAAATTATCATAATTAAAACAAATTTTTTAAACTATTAAATATATTTTTTAATATTGGAATCTAAAGAATATAATATAAAATAGTCTATTTTTGAAATACGTTTACTTTTTTTTACATTTTTATAATAACTAATAATATTGCTAATATTTTCAGAACTATTTTGATTTTCTTTTTTTTCTTTGAAATAAGAAATTTCGGACAGATTTAATTTTTTTGAATGTAATAATCCAAGTTTTTGTTCATTTTTCAATAGAAAATTTATTAGAAAAAGCAAATCTTTAATTAATGAAAAATAATTATAAATTTCAACAAATTCTTTATAAATCCAATTTAATAATAAATAAATATTATCAAATTTTTTATCATTTAAATTATTTTTATTTTTTTCATTTTTACATAAACAATATATTAAATCTTTGTATAAAATTTTAAACAAAGTTAATTTTTTATAACTCTTTTTTTTTTTTTTATAATGTTTATATTTAATTCCAGGTGAAAAATTAATTTTATTATGACTACATTCAACAAAAAGAGTTTCACTTATATTAGAAGAATTTTTCAACGAAATAGTTTTTTTATTTTTAACATTTATTTGATATGAATTAACACTACAATTTTTATCTTCATATTCACAGATACTTTTTTTATTGAAATTAGATAAATTTTTTTTCCCATTTTCACTTTTTTTTTTGTCATCAATATCATTATTTTTTAAATTAAAATCATTAACAGAAAATTTACTAACATTATTACTATTGAAATATTTATCAAAATTATTATGATTTTTCATATTATAAAAAGGTAATTGTTTACTTTCAAAATTAAAAATACTTTCAATGATTTCAATTTTTAATAAATTTAAATTAATAAAATTACAAATAATTCTAAAAACAGTGCAAATAAAACCACTTAATCCACCAACAACTGCAATAACTTCTTGAATTTTAGTATAATATCTTGTATAACTAATAATTTTCTTCTTCCATATAAATATTCATTGTATAAAAAAGAGAAGAAGAACCTTCTTTACTTAAATCTTCTTCTGAAGAATATGAATAATCACTTAATATTCTATCTACTCCCCAAAGAGATTGTTTTTTAAAATTTTGAAATAACCAACCTTGATCATCATAAAAATAATATTGTTTAATAAATAATCTATCATTTTTTTGAAGTTTATGATCCAAAAAATAAAAGTAATTTTTATATGTTTTTATTAAAGGATTTTTTAATGAATTTGGATTAAATTGATAAATTGGATAATATAAACTAAAATAAATTGGATTATTTAAATTAAGAATATTTGATAATGTTTCCAATGAAGTACAATTTGGATTATTTTTTGAATATTGTTTTCCATTTTTACAAAAATATAATCTAATTTCAAAATAAAATAAAAAAGAATTTTCCCAATAACCACCAAAATTTTTATTTTCCCAATCAATACAATATAAATTACCATAATTTTTAGTTAAATTATAATTTCCATAATCACTTCCATTACAAAAATGATAAGTTAAATATTCTTCTTTTTTAGTAAATGAATTTATATGAGAAGAATTATCATAGATTTTTGAATAATAATATATAATTGGAAAAATTTTTCCTGAACAATCAATAAAATTACCATCTATATCTTCAAATCTAAATGCTAAGACTACTTTTTCTTTTTTTAAATCTATTATTGAATATCCTTGATTTATTGATGCTGATGTTATTGTTGGTTTTTTTCTTTTGAAAAAATTTGTTCCAAAAACTTTTATTGAAATTATTATTAATAATAAT
This sequence comes from Isotricha prostoma, assembly GCA_023807205.1. Lineage (NCBI taxonomy): Eukaryota > Ciliophora > Litostomatea > Vestibuliferida > Isotrichidae > Isotricha > Isotricha prostoma. Next base: position 50,512 of record JAJMZS010003072.1, read on the forward strand.
GTTATTATTGTAAAAAATCCTCCATGGATAGATTGATGTTTCTGTTTATGATTTAAATAAAAATGAAAGTTTGAACCATAACAGTCTATTGAAAATAAAAATGTTTTTAGACAATTCATTTTATTTTGATTGATAATATATTT
>JAJMZS010003073.1:0-49593 GCA_023807205.1 Isotricha prostoma
GAGTTTATTTTATTTATTATTTATTAGATCATTATAATTTTTCAATTTTTTTATATTAATAATTATTTTAAAAGTGTAATAAAATTATAAATTACTATATAAAAATAAATTTAATATAACAATAGATTTTGAATAAACAATTTATATTACCATAAAATATTATGTTTTCAAAATTTTTTTTTAATGATTGAAATAAAATTATATTAATTAAATTTAAATATTTTATTTCATAACGATTAAAATTTAAAATATAAACATGTATATATTTTGAAATCATTTAAAATCTTAAATGTCAAATGTAAATTTATAAATACAAATAAAAATATAAAATAATAAATATGTAAATGTAAAATTTAGTAAGAACAAGATTCATTTTTTCTATTTTTTATTCAAAACAAATAAAAAATAAAACATTTGAAAATTATTTACAAAATCAATAAAAAAATATTTAATATAAACGGTAGCAAAATTAAAAAAAAAAAAATAAAATTTCAACAAATATTATTTAACCTTAATTAGAAAAAAAAATATAAAAAATGCCAAGAGCAACAAGAACAGTAGATACAACAAAAGCAGTTACAATTTCAGGAACAAAAGGAGTAACAATAAATGCAGCTCCTGAACCAACTCCAGTAGTAGTAAAAGAGCCTGAACCAACTCCAGTAGTAGTAAAACAGCCTGAACCAATTCCAGTAGTAGTAAAAGAGCCTGAACCTGAACCTGAACCAGAACCAGAACCTGAACCAGAACCTGAGCTAGAACTAGAACAAGAACCAGAGCCAGAACCTGAACCAGAACCTGAACCAGAACCTAAAAAAGAAACAGTTGTAGTACAACCAAAGACTGAGCCTGTAAAACAAGCTGAAACAAAACCTGTAGTTCAACAAACAACTACAAATACAACAAAGAAAGAACAACCAAAAGCTACTGGTACAACAAAGGCACTTTCAGGTACAAAAAAAACAACTAAACCAACAAATACTTCAACAGGAATTAAAGTAACAAAAGCTAAAGAGACAAAGCCAGCAACAGGTAAATTGACAATAGAAAAAAGTACATCAAATAGAAGTAGACGTACTGGAAATAAGAAAAGTACATCAACATCAACTCAATCGAGAGAATTAACAGAGGAGGAAAAACGAAAATGTATTGCTTTTTGTAGATTTATATGTACTTGTTGTTGTGCTTGTTGTTGTGGAGATGAAGAAGAAAAAGGAGAAAATAAAACAATTGTTGTTTATCAAAATGCTCAACCTCAACAAGGACAAATTATGGTTTCTACTAATCAACAATATGTTAGTGGACAACCTGTTGTTTATACTCAGAATCAGGGTTATATTCAAAATCAAGGTTATGTTCAAAATCAAGGTTATGTTCAAAATCCGGGTTATGTTCAAAATCAAGGTTATGTTCAAAATCAAGGTTATAAATAAAACGAAGGATTTTAAAAATGAAATCCACCTTAAATTTTGAATATTTTTTGATTTTTTAAATAAAAATTTGTGATATTTGATTATTGAATTGATTTTTATTCGGTGGATTCTTTTTAGCTTCTTATTCTTTTTTATTTTTAATATTTTTTATATATTTTTTTGAATATAAAATTTCATTTTTGTACTAAAAATAAACAAAAAATAAAAATTTTTCTGATTATAATAATTATTATTTCTAAAGATATAAACCCTAAAAAGAATTATTTAAAACAATCATGGAGTCATAAATTTAATTAATTAATAAATAAACTTCTAATTCTTCAACATTAAATTTCTTTTATCCATTAGTAATACTAAATTGATTAAAAGTCTCAGATTCAATCCACATATTACTTGATTTAGTTAAAAATTGATCTACAATTATAAGATCTCCTCCAAAACCAAAAGCAGGACCAAATTGTTCATTACATTCAATAGAATTATCTTTTTTTTTAGTGTTAATTTTAATATTATTAGAAATAGAAAAAAAAGTATTAGGTCTTTTTTAGGATGACTTTCTAAACTATCCCAAGCAGTTTCTGTATATCCTCCAAATTTAAAAGTCTAACATTCTTCTTCTTGTTAAATTTGTTTTTAAATTATAACTGTCTGAAAAAAAATTATTTATTTTTGATGATATTGGGATATTTTCTTTAATTTGAGATAATTGTTCTACTTTATTTCTTAAAAAACAACATCTTCTTTTAATTTTTTGTTTTCTTTTTCTAAAATTGTTATTCTATCTATTAAAGAACGTGTTGTTGAAATTAAATCTTTTATTTTTTCATTTTCTTCTTTTTTTTCTTTTAATTTAAACTCAATTAATCCTTTTATTGAAATTCCAGGATTTAATATAAGATTCATTATGTTATTTTTATTCATTAATTCATAATGATTTAATGAAAATAATTCAGATAAACTTTCAACAACTTCATCAATAGAATCAAACATTTTGAAATAATTTTTAATTTGAATTAGATTTTGTAATGTATAAATGTTTTGAAAAAAAAATATTTGATAAATTATTTAATTCTGAAACTGAAAATAAAACACTTTTAAAGTTATTTAATATTTTTATTTTATAATCTTTATTCTCTAATTTATAAACATATTAAAAACAATTTGAATAAGTTAAAGGATTTGGTGACTCATTCATTTTTTTTAATTAAATTTATTATAATTTGATAATAAATCTATTAAAATTAAAATAATTTATTTTATTGATAAAAAATTTAATGTATCTTCAACAGCTTTTTTATAATCATTTAAAGTTAAATCTTCTTCTTCATCTTCTGAAAATTCTTCTTCTTCTTCTTCTGAATTTATTTTATGATATTTGGTTAATTTTGTATTTTTACTTAAATTTTTTATTTTTATTAATTTATTTAGTAATTTATTTAATTTATTTTCAGAAGAAAAAATTAAAGGATCAATATTAATCTTTTTATTAAATGCAGTTTCAAATGCATTTGAAATTTTATCTGTTTTTATCATCATCATTGATATTATTAATTTAATTTGAGGAAAATCATTCCATCCATTTAAATATGATTTTTCTAATAATTCAGAAATTGAAATTTCTATATTATATATTTTATTATTTTCTTTTTCAATTAATGAAAAAAATTCTTTGATAAATTTTTCTCTAGAATAATTATTATCATAAGTAATTTTTAAAAGATTCATTATTTTAATTTGTGTTTTAAAAAAAGAATTATTTTCATAAATAAATTTTATTTCTTTAGGATTTGAATAATCAATTACTAATAATTCTAAAATTTCAAAAATTCCAACTATACAGAAATTTATAGTTTTTTTTATATATTTATTTAAATAATTTGAATATAATGATGGATTTTCTAAATAACTGAAATTTATATTTTCATTTGAAGGTATTATAATCTTTCCAAAATATTTTATTAATTCTTCATATGAAAAATACTTTCTTGGATTATTTATATAATCCATAATTCAAATTAATATTATTCAATTTAAAAAATAAAAAAAATCATAATTTTTTAGTTTTGCTCAGTTAAAATTATTATTAATAAGATTTTTTTCATAGAAATTTTTTATTATATTAAAAAAGAATACTATTATAAAAAAACATAAATAAAATGAATAAATTACTATCACTTCTATTATTATCAATATACATCTCATCAAATCAATAGCAAAATTTCCAGAAACTCCATTTAAAGAAGGTAATGTTTTGAATCAATAGAATTAGAAAATAATTTCCTTAATTCAAAAAATGAAATTCAACATTATCAAAAATGTCAAAAAGGAAAAATATGTTTAATTAATTCAAAATTAGTAACATGTATAGAAAAACCAAAAAAAATTTAAACTAAGAATGTTATTCAAACTCAGAATGTAAAAGTAATATATGTAAATCCTTTAAATGTACTGGAAAAAAACTAAAAGAAAATTGTAAAAATACAAATGAATGTTCATCAAATTTATTTTGTTATAAAAATAAATGTGAAAACTTAAATGATTTAAATAAGAATGTGACTCTAATTCATTTGGAAATTGTAAAATGGGATTAGTATTTCATAAAAAAAATTATTTAGAAAAAAATGGAATTTGCTTTAAATTTTCATCACTTGAAAATGGAGAAAAAACAATAAATCCTTTTACTTGTAAAAGTGGATTTATTGGAAATAAAGGAATTTGTTCTAATGTTTATCCTAAAGGAATTTCTAAAGAATTTTTTTTGATTGTTTGTAAATTGAAGAAGATAATGGAATTGAAAAACAATATTTTAAAAATGAATGTCAAGTTAGTTCTAAAGGAGAAATTAGAAATCCTTTAGATAATTATCATCAAAATTGGGATGAATTTAAAGAAAATTATTTAAAACATATTTTAATTAAAGAAAAAGATTTGAGTTTTAATTATAGTTATAATCAATTGTATTTAGTGATGAATATGTTAAAAGAGCTTATGTTAAATTTAAATATTATAATTTTATTAGTGATGCTGATAAATGTGCTTATGATTATGTTTTTATTTTGATGATGATAGATCTGCTTTTTAATAAAAATATTATTATTAGTTAAATTTACTAGTAAAAAAAAATTAAAGTATGATAATTTTTTTTTTGAAATTATTATAAATATTAATGATAATCATTTGTTAAATATATAATTTAATTTAATAAAAAATAAAAAAAATGGAAAAAACGCTTTTATTATTTGATTTCGATAAAACAATAATTAAAAATGATGTTATTCATACACTTACTCTTCATTTTATTCCAGAATTATATCATAAAATGAATGGTTTTTTATATAAAGTTAATCCGTGGATTCCTTTTAATAATGAAATATTTAAACAAATGAAAAAAAATAATGTTACAATTGAAAAATTAAAAGAACAAATGGGAAAATTCGAATTAAGTCCTAATTTTAATGAATTATTTACTTTCATAAAAAATAATAAAGAAAAATTTGATGTTAATATATTATCTGCTGGAAATAAATATTGTATTTCAAATATTTTAGAACAAAAAAATTTGTTATCAATTTTTAATAATATTTATGCTGATGATGGAGAAGAAAATGAAGAAAATTTAGTTAAAGTTTCTAGTATTGGTTTTTTAAATTGTAATTATTGTAATCCTGCACTTTGTAAAAGTTTAGTTTTTGATAAATATTTTAAAGAAAAATATAAAAAAGTTATTTTTATTTGTGATGGTTATAATGATTTTTGTTTATCTAAAAAATTAACACAAAAAGATTTAATTCTTGTTAAAAAAGACCATTCTTTATATAATATTTTATATGAAAAAAACGGGTTAAAAGATATAAAATGTAGAATTAATATTTGGACTAATGGATTAGAAATCATAAATGTTTTAGAAAAAGAATTAAAATATTCTGTATAATTATTATATTTTAATTATAATAAACGAGTTTTTTATTATATTGCATATTAAAAATATATAATTTCAATAATCTTAATTCACAAAAAAATATAATAATTTTTTATTACAACTCACTTATGTTATTAAATAAAATTTAATAAAAATATTTAAAAACTATCAATAAAATTAGCAGAATAATATAATTGTTTAGAATTAAACTTAAAAGCGAAATATCTTAAAACGCAAATAATACTGCTAAGAATCATAGGAATAATTATATTTTCCAAAACACCCATAAAATAATTTTGAATTAAATTTGATTGATTACTCTTATAAATACAACAAAAAATATATAAATAATAAACACACCCAAACATAATAATAAACTGAATAATAAAATAAATGATAATTCTAATTTTAATAATATGAAGTATCTTTAAAGCATATCTATTATATTTCTCCTCATCTTTAACTTCATTATCCAATAATGTAAGTTTTGAAGCAAATTCAACTAATTTAGAAATTAAATTCATAATAACATAACATATTAAATTTGATAGAAGTGATAAACCAATTGAAACTGACATATCAATTCCACCTCCATTATCATAAGTATCTGATGCTACATTATCAGTATACATTAAAGCATTTACTGTGAAATCTAATAATAAATCTAAGAAAAATAATGATAATAAAATTGTTATTAATTCAAATTTTTCTCTAAAAAATAATATTGTTATTATATCTACTTTTGATATAAATATTGAAAACCATGATATTAAAAAAAATTTCTTTCTTTTTAATTTTGCTTTCTCAAATGTAACTCCTGAATATTTATCTAATTGAAATATTGATTCATTATTAGTTTCTTGATTTTCAACATTTGAATTATTTAATATTGTATTTTTACTATTATTTTTCAAAGAAATGCTATAATTATTATTTTTCTCATTAAATTTTGATTTTTTTTTATTTTTTAAAAAATTATTAATATTCTTAATTTTATATTTATTATTATCATTTTTATTTTTATTATTTTTATTAAATTTATAATTAGATTGTTTTTTATCTTCAAAATTAAATGTTTCACCTTTTGAACTATAAATTTTTAATATTTCCCTATCACTACTTACAGTTTCTCTATTACAAGACTTACCTAAAATAGGAGGATTTCCAGCATAAACTTTAAATAATTTAGATTTTAAAATAATTAATTCAATTCTAATATAAAGATAAACTAATATTAAATTAGCAAAAATAAGAATAACACCAATCCATAAACCCATATTATTTGAAATATTTGTTAATAATTCAGAAAATAATTTATAACATTTTACAATTTTAATATTAATTATATTATCAACAGTTTGAACAAAATTATTTTCTGGTTTTCCAAAATATGTTTTTTCATTATCAATTTCTGCATTTAATTTAACTTTACAATTACAAATAACATTTTCATTATAAATATCAATTTTTTCTAGAATACAATTATTTTCACAAAAATTAATATTAACAAAAATTTTCTCTCTCCTTTGTTTAAGTGGAATATCAGTTCCATTAATTGAATAATGAGAACAAAAATCAAAATAAAAAATTGAATTTTGGTCATAAATATCAATATTTTTTTCTATTAATTGTCTCGCTACTTCTAAATTTGCTAAAGTTGAATTTGTAATTGGATATACTATTTTTAAATCTAAATTTTCACATGGTGATAAATTTAATAATGTACCATCTTTCCTATAAATTAAATATTCTACTGCATTTGTTATTGTTGATTGAGAAATTGGATTTATGTCAATTTTTACTAATAATAATGGTTCATCATTTGGAATTTGATATTCTGTTCTTAAATTTTTTTCACATTCAGAAAAGTCAATCAATGTTAAATTTTTATTTTCATTATCTTGTAAACTTTTTTGTTTGTCAATATCAGTTATTTCAATTTGTAAATTATTTATTTCTAATATTTTATTTTTATTATATATATTCATCAAATTATCATCAATTAATTTAAGAATATTTTTATTTTTTTCATAATTATCTTTCATTTTTAAACATTTTTTCCCATTTATTTCCATTTCATATTTATCAATACAATGACAAATAATATCATTTTTATGATTAAAAAAAGCATTATCAGGACATTCATTAACACAAAAATTATCAAAAATAACTTTATTATTTCTACATTTTTTCAAACATTCATTATTCGAAATATCAAGATAAATATAACCATCATTATTACATTCTTTACGTGTATCTTTACAAATATTTTCTCCTCTAGAAACCTCAAAATAAAAAAAATTAATACATTCACATATTTTTTTTTCAGAATCTGTTTTTAAATATGAAGGACATATTTTATAACAAAATTTATTAAATAAATATTCAAATTCCAAAGGACAAAATTTCATACAATATTTACTAAGATCATCTAATTGAATTGTAAATGGATAATCTAATGCTTCATCAAATCCACATGATTCTACATTTTCATCATAACAAATTTTATTATTTTTTAAATCAATTGCATATAAATATTGACAAACACAAATTTTTTCTCCATTTTCATCTATTTTTGAAAAACTATTTTCTGGACATCCAATATAACAATTTTTATTAAATTGAAAAATATATTGATTTGAATCTGAACATTTTTGTACTAATTCTTTTGTATCTTCAATTAATAAAGGATAATTTGAATTTAATTCTCCTTCTCCTAAACAAACAATTTCATCATTTGAATTAAACCAATTATATAAACATTTACAAGTTTTTTTTCCATCAATTTCAATTTCATATGAATTTAAAGGACATTCTCTATAACAAATATTATTAAATTCAACTTGATCAGCTTCACACTCGTTTACACATTGATTTAATTCTAGAATATATTTATTTTTTCCAATTACATTTTGACAAGATTTTATATCATTACATTCCATTAAATTGTGATTATTAAAAAACCATGGATTTATACATTGACATGTTAATAAATTATTTGAATTTATTACTTCAAAAGTTCCTAAAGGACAATCATCTAAACATTGATGATTAAATTCTTTATATTCATTAGGGCATCTTTTAACACAATAATTTTTTCCTGTTTTTTTATTTTCTATTTGAAATTTATAATTTTCTGGGCATTCATTATTATTTAAACATATAATATTTTTATTTTCATCTTCTATATAATAATTGTCACAAACACATAATTTTTCTGGTGTACCGTTATTATCTATATCTAATGAACTTAACATTGGATTTTCATCACATTGAATTTGTGAAATGCAAGTATTATTAAATTCAATATTATAAATAGCTTGTCCTGAACAATCAGAAACAATTTCATTTGTAGCAATAATTAATTTATTGTAAATTGAATAATCCTCATTTTGACCTAAACAAATAATATCATTTCCATCTTTATACCATTTATACATACATTCACAGGTATTTTCACTATCTAAATAATTAGAATTTTCAGGACATTGTCTATAACATTTATTATTAAATTCAATTGTATCAGGAATTTTACATTCTGAAACACATTCATTTGTTTTAACAATTAATTTATTATTAGGATTATCACATTGTTCATGTGTATTTTCACATATAATTTTACCTTCACTATCAAAATACCAATTTTTAATACATCTACAAATTTTTACTCCATTACTATCTGTTGCCTCATAAGTATCATCTGGACATTTTTCATAACAATTTTTGTTAAAAAAATAAAAATCACTTTTACATTTATCAGTACATGCTTTAGGTTCATTACTTGTTTGAAAAAAAACTAAATATGGTAAATATGGATCACTAGATGGACAAGAATCAATACAAATTTTATTATTATTTTTATCTTCATAATAAAAATTTGGGCAAGAACAAACAAAATTACTTACTGTTGAGCCTTCAGGACAGGTTTGTAGACATTCAAGATAATATCTAAATTTATAACTCGTCGCATCAGTTGAACCTTCACCACAATTTTTTACTTTCTCTTTAGTACCAGAAACAATAAATTGATATTCTTCATTATTTTCATCATCAGAAATACAATATTTTAAATTATCTTCATAATAATAATAATTAGTAATAGGACAATCACAATGATTACTAATATTTACAAATTTACCAGGACACTCTTTATAACATGTTCCTCTAAATTCAATTTCTGTATTATCACATTGTTGAACACATTCAGAACTACCATCAATTGAATATTCATAAGGACTATTCTCTATACAGTTATCTACATCATCACAAATAACCTGACCATTAATTCTATGCCATTTTTTGAGACATTTACAAGTTTTAAAACCACTTAAATCTGTAATTTCTTCTGTATTTGGTGGACAACTCACTAAACATTGCTTATTATATATAATTTTAATTTCACTATCCTCACATGAATCAACACATTTATTATTTAGAACAAATCTAGGGCAATTATCAACACATTCATTATTATCATCTTCATATAAATAGAATTCTTCACAAGAATGTAAACAATATCCATTATATGTTTTTGGATATTCATCTGGACAATCAGTAATACCTTCATCAAAACATAATAAAGTATTTGAGATTACTTTAGCATATAAATATTTACAACATACAGTTTCTGAAGTTTCACTATTTCTGTTATCAGTAGAACTACTTGGAGAATTAATACATGTATAGAATGATGTAATTGAATGAAATGATAATAGAAATATGGAAAAGAAAAAAAATTTCATTTCCTTTAATTACTTTTTATTATTGAAAAATTTTAATTATATTTTCCAAAAAATATATATTTTTGTTATTTTATTATATGAGTTTCTCAAAATAAAAAATTCATTGATTAAATAATTTTCAATCATTTATTATTAATTAATTAATAAAAAAATAATTCTTTTTAATTAAATATATAAATACTAAATTTAAAAACTCACAAATTATATAAATAAAAAAATTAATTAGAATTTTTTTCTTAAATATAGATTAATTTATGAATATTTATTTCGGTTTGGAAATTAAAATTGTTAAAATTAGGGAAAAAGATATATAACAATTTTTTCTTAAATATTTTTATAATTAATAGTCGATAAATCTTTTTAATTAGATTAAAAATTTTTTTATTTAATTTATAATATTTTTAAATTATTTATAAACAAAAATTAATAAATTAATTACTACACTTAAAATTTAACATTCAATTTTAATTATATTAATTTACAGGTATGCAACAAAATAAACATCTTTTTTTCTTAATGTTAATTTTAAAAGAACCTTGACTGGGAGTTTGAAATTTTTCAATATTCATTTCATCATCCTTAATAACTTTTTCTTTTTCTTTAGTAAAATTATTATTATTATTATTTTTACTTAAACTTTCAATATTAATTTTTTTAGGATTAAATAAATTTTTTGTTTTATTTATTCCACTACTTTCTTCCAAAGAATTATTACTTTTCATATCTTTATTATTATTTTTAATTTTTTGACTTTTTGAATTTTTAATAGGATGAAAACTTTCATTTACTTTAAAAGGAGATCTTTTTGATTTTATAGAAGAAAAATTTTTAGTTTTATAAGGGTAAATATTTACTATATTTGAATTTGGAGTATATGAATTTCTAATATTAATTGAATGTCTTTTATCTAAATTTAAAAATTCATTTCTTGCAATTAAACTTCTATGATTATATGAATTTTTTAATAAATAAGAATTTATTTCTTGATTTATATCTTTAGAATTATTTGAAGCAATGCTACTTTTTATTGAAACATTATTTTCATTATTTTGAATTTTCAATTTATTGTCTTTATTTATATTTTTTGGTATATTATTATTTATAAATGATTTTTCTTCATTAATTTGGGTTAATTTAATAATATTTGTTTGTTCATTATTTTGAATATTATTATTGATATTATTGATATTGTTATTATTAATTATTTTATTAATTTCATTTTCTTTTGAATGTTTTAATAATGATTTTCTTAACATTGTTCGAAATTTTTTATTTTTTAATATACTTGATCTATGTATTTTAGGTTTTGAGATTATTGAATGTTTACTTTTTTTTGGAGGAGTATTTAAAATCTTTTTGCTTTTTTCATTTTCTTCATTTTCATTCAATCTTTTCAAAAAATTATTATAATAATCAGAATTATCTTCATCTGAAGAAGATGAAGAAGAATCATTATAATTTTTTGATTCTTCTTTATTTCCTATATTATTTATATAATGATTATTTCTATATAAAACACTAAATCTTCTAAAATTTCCTATATTTTCTTTAATTTGCTCACCTAAATTTATCTGTAATCCATATTCTTTTTTTGTTTTATTTCTTTTCCAAAATTGCTCATTACTCCCATATTTCATTTTACAAAAATATTATAATAAAAATAGAAAAGAAAAATTATTTAAAAAAAATTTAATAAAAAAAGAATTTTTAAAAATTTCAAAAAAAAATTTAAAAAAAAATTTAAATAAAATTATTTAATATCCATATTCCCTTCACCAAATTCGTCGTCATTAACCATTCTTCTTCTTGGTTTATTATTTCCACTATCAATACTAATATTATCAAAATTTCTTACATTTTTTCCAATATTACTTCCTCCAATATTACTATTATCATTATTAATATTAGAATTATTATCAATAGGTTGAATCATTCCAAAATTTCTATTATTTTGATTTTCTTGTTTTTGAGATTTCTTTTTAAATTTTTTTTTATCATAACCAAACATTCTTAAATCATCATTAGTATAATTTAAATTATAATCTTTTACAAAATCAGGTAATTTACTAAGTGGTTGTTTATCAAATATTAAAGAATATGCTTTACTTAATTGTTCAACTGCATATGCATGTAATGCTAATTCAGAATGAATATAATGAAGTATTAAATATTTATTATTCATTATTCTATCATTTTCATATGATACTAATGCATCTTCTGTTGAACTTTGTTCTTCATTTAATTGATTTTGACCTGATTGAATATCTTGTTGAATTAATTTATCTTTTTCTTTTTCATTATTTGATGCTGCTTTTTGTCTTTCTTTTTCCTTTTTCTCATTTTCTTTTTTTAAAGATTGATAATTACTTACTCCTTTTTTTAATTCTTTTGCAGAATTTATAAAATTTACTGAACTCGGAATTATTTTTGAATCAATTAATACAAATAAATCTTTTCTTTTATTTTCTAAATTAATCATTGTACTTGATATTATTGAATATATATCATTAAGCTCAGTATTATCTGTTTCTTTTATTGTTTTAAGATTATTGAAATATTTATGTCTTGTATCATATAAATTTGATTCAGCTTTTGTAATTTTTTCAAAGGCTGATTTTATTTTTTTAAATTTATTCATTTCTTTATCTAATTTATTGTTAAACTTTGCGGTGTTCATTTTGTTTTTTTTATATATTAAATTTTTATTTTTATAATTTAGATATTTTATTTTATTAATTTTTATTTATTCAATATTTTAAAAATAATGTTCATTATTTATAATTTTTTAAATATTCATAAATCAATTGAAAATCTTTATATCAAAAAAATTATATAAAAGTTTTATGATGAAAAAAAATTAAATAAATATATATTCAAAGATAATAAAATTAATTTAAATTTAAAATAATAAAAATCATTAAATAAAAAAATTATTGAAACAAAAAACCAAATTATAAAAGTATTTACATAATTTTAAAATTTATTTAATAGAAAATAAATTAAGATTTCTTTAATTTCAAAATAGTTTAATATTATCAAAAAAAAACCTATAAGGTTTTAAAAAAACTAAAGAATATATAAAAAAACTATTATTAAATAATATTGCTATTAAATAAATAAAATTTGTTTAACTTTGTTGTACCATTTAATCATTGATAAAGTTTTTAATTTCTTAAAAAAAATTAAATTTAAATATTTAAATATTTATTTTTCAAACAATAATCATCTTTAATTTTATTCATTTCCTTTATACTCTTTTTTTTAAAAAAATAATTTTTTATAAAAATAATTAAAAGATATAAAAAAATGTAAACAGTATAAATATCTAAAATACTCATAAAATATAATATAAAATTAATTAAAAAATAAAAATTTTTTTTATTTCAATGTTATCAAAGAAAGAAAAGAGAGAAGAAAAAAACCAAATAAGATTTAATGTTACAATTGAGAATTATAATTTAAAAGATTGTATTTTCTCAATAAGAGAAAAACATCATAATAACAAAGTATTAGGGAAAGGAAAAAATAAACAAAGAAAATTTAAACCAGATGATATTAGAAAAAAAATAAAAACAAGATTTCATAAAACAATAAAAAATATTATTAATGAAAATCTTAAAAAAGCAGGTTCGAATCAATTTTTTGATTTTCTTCCTCAAACTTTCATTAGTAATATTTCAAGAGAAAAAAACCAAAAAATTATGAATTTAACATATAAAGAAATATTAGAAAAAGATTTTATTACTGAATCAAAACTTGATACTCATCAATTTAATGTAGATAAATTAAAGTATGAAAGAAATTTAAAAGTATTAAAATATTTAGAAGAAAATCCTATTATTTCTTTTAAATCTGGTTTTCATTTAATGTGTAAATTATCTTATGCTGATATTTTAAATGAATATTTTAATTCAGATGAATTCGATAAATCTATACAGAAATTGAAAGATGAAAATGAAAATGATGAATATATTAAAGAATATATATTAAAAGCTAAAACATATGTTAACTTCTTTTCAAATAGAAAAGAAATAAATAATAATTTTAATGATATTAATTTAAGTGAAGGATAATAATATTGAATATTTTTATTTTATTACAAATTTATTTTTTTTATTTTATTAAATGAAAATTATTAAAAAAACTAAAATAGAGGAAAATTAAATTTTTATTTTTATTTTTTTTTTTAATTAAAATAATATTTGATAACCTATATGAAATGTTATAATTTATCAAAAAGAAAAATTATCAAATTATTTATTATATAAATATTTTTAAATTATTTTTAAAAACAATTAATTTTAAATGTTTTTATAACTTAATTGGATAAATTAAATATTAAATAATTGATATATCAAATTCTCAATTATAAATATTCTAGTTGATAAACTTCTATTTCTAAAATATTAAAACTTTGCTGTTTTCCATTTATTTGTTTATTTTCAGTAATAAAAGAATCATTTCTACTATATTGCAAAATTTCACCATATTTTAAATCATCTTTAATTCGAATATTACAATTATATCCAAAACAAGGTCCATAATTTTGATTACAATAAATTGAATTTTCTTGACTATTTTTTTGTAAATCTTTTTGATAAATTAAAAGAAAATATAAAAGTAGAAGAATCATTTTTATAATTACCAGAAGTATCCCAATTTAATTCAGTATATCCTCCAAAAAAATAATTTTTATCAGTTAATATAAAAGTAATAGTTGTACCTTTATTATCACATAATCAATGAAAATCTGTTGATTTATCACCATCTCTTCTAAGTTTAAATAATAAAGTTGCTTTATATTTTTTATTATTTAACCAATTATTAATTAAATTATATTCTGATATATTACATATTTAATATGGATTTGATAAAATATTATTTATTTTTTGTTCAAGTGAATTAATTTTATTATTTTTCTCTTCAATCTTGTTTTTAAATTCTTTTTCATTTTTTTCGATTTGTTCTTTTAAATTTTTTACAATATGATATAATTCAATTATTTCATCTTCTGGTTTCTTTGTTTTTTTATCAAGAATAAAAATAGCTTCTTTAATAACTTTACTTGGAAGAGGAATTATTAATTTTATAAATGAATCATCTTCTATTAATTTTGTATCATTTTCCTCAATTTGAGGAAGAATTTCTTGTAGAACTTCTTCAATTGAATCACAATGCTAAAAAAATCTATTTTTTTTTATTTCTTCAAAATTAAAAGTTTTTTGATAAATAATAATTGGTATTTTATCTATTGTTTATGATTCTATTAATAAATTATTCTCTTTTTTTGAAATAAATATATTATATTTTGTTTGTTTATTGGATATTAGTTCAAATTGTTTTTTTATATTAATTGGAGGGGCTGACATTTAACAATAAAATTTAAAAGTATGATTTTAAAAATTCTTTAATTTTTTTTTTCTTTATTTTATTTTGTGAACAATCTATGATACCAATTAACATATTTTTTCATTAACAAAAATTTTTTCTATTCAATTTATATTGAATTAAATTAAAATAAAAATTCTCAATTATATAAGAAGATGAAATAAAATAAATAAAATAAAAAAATTTCCTCAATTAAACTTTATATTAGGGATATATGGAATAGGAAAAATATCTCAATTAGAAATAATATAATATAAATATAGATATAAAAAATTTAATTAGGAAATTTAGTGAATTTTTTGTTCTCAATATAAATTTTTGATTTGAAATAATTTTGCTAAATTTGTATTCTAAATTTCATTCATTAATTTATTGATAAAAATTTAAATTCTATTTATTACAATTTTTATTTCCATAAAAATATGTATATCTTTACTTTACTAAATCATATAATATATATTTAGAATAAAAATTTTCTATAAAAATATAAATAAAAATTATATTTTTATTAAAGAAAAAATAAATATTTTTTATACAAATTTTATATAATATATTAATTATTATCAATATATTTAATCTAAAATAAAATGAATTATTAATCTTTTTTTTATTCAAATAAAAAATAATAAATCAAAAAATCATATTTTTAATTATTTTCAATAATTGAAGATAAAATTTGTTCAAACTCATAAATAATTTTTGCCAAAATTTCTTTTTTATAATTTATTCTTTGTAAATAATTAGTATAAGTTGAATGAAGATTTTCAACTGATTGAGTATATTCATTTTTAATCTTTCTTAAATTTCTTAAAATAGTATTTTCAAAATCTGATATACTTTCATAAACACTAGATTCATATTCACAAATAATATTTTCAAATTCTTCACTATGATCTCTAAAATGGTCCCAAATACCCATAATAACTGTCCCTGCTATATAACCTATATTATAAAATGGAATAAAACTTGAAATTAAAAATTCTCTAGTCCCTGCATGTTCTATTCCAAAATTTTCTTCTTCTCTTATATATGTTGTTAATGATGAATTATTATGAGTTAAATTTAATATATTTGAATTTGTATATCCTCTGTTTTCTTTTACTAAATTTTTTATATTTTGAATAAATTGTTTGAGAGAATTAATAAAATTAGTAGTTTTATCATTTATTTTAGTTTTATATGTTTCTAAAATGTCTGAATTGTCATTTGCATATCTTCTTGCAGCTTTAGTAAAATCATCTCTAGTATCTTTTTTATGATAACGCATATTACTAATATTGTTTTTAATTTGGTTTTTCATGAAATTTATTTGTTGTTTAATATCATTTGATTGGTTATTACATATATTATTTAATTCATTTAATCTATTTTGATTCTTGTATGAAGAAAAATCATATGGATTAATATTTTTTGATTCATCATTAATACATTTTAAAATTTTTGAAAATTTTTCATTTAATTCAAATAAATATCTAATTTCATGATTTTCTAATTCAGAATTATAAAAATCTTTTGAATTGTTTATAACTTTATGTAAAGATTTAAAAAAATGTTCTGCATTAGATGATTTATATTTATTACTGTGTTTTTTATCATATTTATCAGCATTTGTTAAATATTCTTTAAACAAATAACTTGAAAATTTAGTTACAATTACATCATTATTATTTTTTATTTCATTGATAGAATATAATCTTTTTTGTAATGTTATAGAATTTTTTTGAATATGATTAATTAATTTAATAAAATGTTCTTTACCTTTCTTAATATTAATTTCTGATTCATCACATTTATTAAAAATAAAAATACAGTTTTTAAAACTAAAACTATCTTTTCTTTCTTGAATATTTTGTAAAACACCTTGTAATAATTTTTTATTACTATTATCTTCTACTTGAATTCCATTATTTACATATATAAAACCATTAGCATATTTTAATAATGCATCTGTGTTTTTACTTATTTTAGTTTGAGTCTCTGAATTATTACTTCCTGATGAATAATTATCATTATTTTTAAACTCAGTATCTAAACCTGGATAATCAATGAATTGTATTTTATTTTTCAATGAATAATCATCAATATATTCAAAAATTTTTAAAGGAATTTTTAAAAGATAAAATTGTATTTCATTATTTTTATTCAAATCAATCAAATAATTATGAATTTCATTTAAATCATTTGTAATATATTGATATTCATTATAATCAAAATAATATTCATTTTTTTTAATTCTAAAATTAACATTAAAAAGACCAATATCGTTTTCTGAATCAACATGTTTAAGTATTAATCCTATTTTTGTACATTCTCTTGCAGATGTAGGAATAATATCTTTACCAATAATTACAGTATTTAATAAAGTTGATTTACCTGAAGAATAACCACCTACTATTAAAAAATTTAAAATTTTTTCTCTTTTTATATAATTTTTATTACTATTATAATCATTAATTATTTCATATACAATGCTGTAATCATTTATATTATATAATTCATAAATAATTTCATTTATTCTATTATCAACTTCATTTACTTTATTTTTTATTAATAGAGGGTTTTTACGTAATTTATTTAATAGAGTTATTATTGTATTACTTGTTAACATTTTCATTTCTGAATCATTATAATGTAAAAAACTTTGTATTTGTTTTTCAATATTATTAAATTTTTGAAATGATTTAATATGTTCATCAATTACATTTTTCATTTTTACTTGTAAAATATTTTCAATATTTTCGATATCTTTATCTTTTTCTCTTTCTTTTTGATTTGTATATTTATTAAATAATTGTTTATAATATTTATATTTTTTTATTGAAAAAAAAGGATCTTCAAAATTATTCTTTATTAATTTCTTTATTTCTTTAAATTTTTTATTTTCTTCTTCCTCTTCTTCTTCTTCTTCTTCTTCTTCTTCTTCCTCTTCTTTATCCTCTTTTTCTTCTTCCTCTTCTTCTTCATCATCAGAGTCATTCGATTCATATTTTTTTATTTTATAAATATCCTGTGTAAATTTTTCAAATAAGTAATCAAAAAAATTATCAAACTGATTTTTATTTTTAATATTTTCAGATTTTTCTTGAATTGCTTCTTCTATTATACAATCCAAATAGTGATTAAATGAATTAAATTTAAAACTTTCTTTAAGTAATAATTTAGATGATATTCCAATTACATTACTTTTATCTAATTTCATTTTTAAATAATTCAATTCATTTTTACTGACAATTTTATTAATTGTTTCATCAATAAATTTTTCTTTTTCTTCTTCTTTTGAATGATTTTCAACTTTATCAATTTTATTCAAAATAAAAATTGAATTTTGTATCACATCTCTTCCAAATGTTCCTTCATCTTTTTCATTATTTTTATTTATTCCATCTCCTAATCTAATAAGAATATCTTTTGTATCATTATCATTATATTTTTCACAATCAAAAAGTAAAATTGCAAATTTAATATTTGATGAAATAATGGGAATAATTTCTTTAAAATAAAAGTTATCAGAAACATCATTTCCAATTGAACTAATTTCATTAAGTCCTGGTACGTCCATAAATTCAAATAAATATCCATATTTTTCATATTCTCCATTAAATAAAGGAATATTTACTTCAATTATTAAAAAATAAAACAATGGATCTAATATTAAATCTTGTTTTTCAATTATTGTTTTATTTCTTTTTGAAATTATTGAATTAATACTTTTACCATTAATTCTTTTTCCTTTTATAAAATTAAATACTTTATTATTTCCCCTTAAAATTGCTTTTGTTTCATAAATTTTAGGTTCAATATTTTTTTTATTATGTCTTATAATACAAACAAATTTTGTTGCAATCTCAGATTTTATTTCTAAACTTTCATTTAAATGAATTAAATAATTTAAAAATGTTGATTTACCAGTATTCATTTTTCCTATTACAGGAATTGAAAATCTTGTTATTCCAATATATTTTTCATATTTTTCTTTAAATTCTCCTATCTGTCTTTGTAAATAGAATCCATATGAATTACTTGAATAATTTGTTAGAAAATTATATAAATTTTCAATTTTTTGATTTATTGCTTGAAATGAATTCAGAAAAACTAAAATATTTTTATTTTCTTCATCATTTCTAAGAGAAGCAAACTTATTATTCAAATACATTATTTTATTAACTTCAAATATAAAAATCTTAATTAAAAAATAAGAGTAATAAAATTATTAAATCATAGAAAGTTTGCTAAACTTTTTTTAACAAATAAATTGATTAATGTAATTAAAAATATTTTAAACTATTTTTATTTAATATATTTTTTGAAAAAATTTTGATTTATCTTTATTTTCTTTGACTAAACTATAAATTTATTATTCATTATTCATTATTTATATTATTTATTATTTTAATAAATATTTATATAAATATATATATAAATCAAAAAAATATTAATTTTTACAAATTTTTGAAATTTATAATTCATGCCCTTTTAATTTTGATATATTATATATTAAATCTTTTTTAAAATTATTTTATAATACATTTCATATTTTTTTTAATTATTGGAATATAATTTCTAGTTATTCTATCATGAATAGCTCTATTTTAAACTTTTAAGTTTTAATTTATATTTTTTAAATATTATTCATTTTTTTCTTCAATAAAATGGAATTATTAATATTACTAAAGTTAAAAATATGATAAATATTGAAGATAAAGATTTAATTAATTAAATAAATGAAAAAAAAAAAACATTTTTTAAAAACAATAATATTGCAATTAAATAAATATACATATTATATTAAAAATATTAAATTAATTTTTTACATAAAATTTAATATGATATAAATATTTTTTCCAAAATATAAATAAATATAAAATTTAAAAATAAAATAAATGAAAAAAAATAAAAGACATTTAAAATAACATTCTATATTTTTTAAAATTTGAAAAAACAAAAAGAAATAAACTCATTTATAATCTATCATCTATTATCATTTTCATAAAAATATACAATAAATAAATATTCAATTTTATTAATATAAATAAAAATAAATTAAAAAAAATTAGTTTGTTTTTCATTTGATTAATAAAATTTTAAATTAAACCAATTTTACTTGCAATTTCAGAAGCTTCATTAGTTTTAGGTAATTTAATAAAAGCTTTTTTTCTTCCTAAAATAGTATTCATAGTATTAACTCTTTGAGGTATAACATTAAAAGCATCTTTAAAAGCTTTTTTAATTTCAGGTTTATTTGCTTTTTGGGCAACATAAAAAATAATAGTATTTTCATTTTCCATTTTTTTATAGAATCTTTCACTTGAACAAGGTGCTAATAAAATTGAAAATTTATCCCAAGTTTTTTCTCTTTCTATTGATTTTCTTTTTACTTTTGGATTACTTTTTAATCTTAATAATGATCTTTTTGATCTTTTAAATGAAGGAGATTTTCTATATGCTTGATATTTAACTAATCCATTTCTTCCTCTTTTTATTAAATTTGCAAATTTTTGTGCTCTTGGTTTTTTTGGTTTTTGTTCTTCTTTTTTTTCAGTGTCTGCCATTATATCTTTTGAATAAATTTAATTTTTTTGGTTTATTTTTTTAATTAAAAATTAAATTATTTTTAAAATAAAAAAATTAAAAGTTTTATTTATTGATAATACTTTTTATACCTATATAATAAATTAAATTAAGAAAAAAAAAATTTTTTTTTTTATTTTTGTGGACTTTGAATATCTGGTCTAAAACTACTAAAAAACATTTTATCAAGATTAATATTATTTACTTTATAAGGAGGAGGATTATATTTAATTGGTGTATATTCTATTGAATTATTATTTAAATATCTTTCTTCTTTATTTGAAGTAAATAATAAATTTTTCATTTGAAATGGACTTTTAAAAATATCACTATTAAATTTCATATAATCTGGTTTATTAGGAGAAATATTTTCATTATTTAAAATAATCTTTTCAAAATTATAATTATCATCATCTATTTTAAAAGGATTTTTCTTAATTGAAGAAGAAAAATAAAGTTGAGTTTTCACATTTGAAAATGCTGGAGTATCATTAAAAGTAGAAATTAATTGATTATTATTAAATATATTTTTATCTGAAATATTATTATTTGTATTAGTTAAATTAACACTTATTGACTTTTCCATATTTCCATTTTCTGAAATTGAATTATCTTTAATTGGTGTAATTAAATGTACTACTTTATTTTCATTACTTTTTTCAATTTTTAAACTTGAACTTCTTAATAATTGATTATAATAATTATTTTTAATAATATAATTTTTATCATTAATATTATCTTTATTATTTTTACTTTTATTTCTATTTAATAAATTTGAATTAATTTGTTTAACAGAAGTTGATTTATTTAAATTAAATTTTGAAATTGGAGATATAAATTTATCTTCTTGAACAATTTTTCTTTTCCTTCCTCTTTTTTTAGTTTTTTTTGAATGTGTTCTAAATAATAAAATTTTTTTTAACTTTCCAATACTTTGTTTATTATCAATATCCATATTTTTAAATTTATCATAATTTTTTTTTTTTTCCTCATAAAAAATTTTATTATCATCTTTAACAACATCTTCGCATTTTTTTAAAATTTCATTTTCAATAAATTCAATTTCTTTCTCAGTTTTATTTTCACAAATTAAATTATATTCTTGACTAATAATCATAATTTTTTTTTTCATAGTAGAATTCCAATGATTTTTAATAGTATTATCAGTTCTTCCAGGTAGAAATTTACATAAATTACTCCATTTATTTCCAAGTCTCTTATGCATAATAAATAAAATCCATTCTTCTTCATTTGACCAAGCAGTTTTTTTTACAGTTGGACATAAATGATTAAACCATCTTTCTCTACATTGTTTTCCAATTCTTTCTGGTAAAAATGATGATATATATGACCATTTTTCTGCTCCGAATTTTTCGACTAAGTTTATTAATTTTTTATCTTCTTGTTCTGACCATGGACCTTTATTTGATGTTATTGTATGATAATATGTAGATTTTGATTTTTGAATTTTTTTTATATTAGAATTTTTTGGGGTTAAGTAATCTATGTCTTTTATTATTTTCTGCTTTATTGGACGCTTTGAATATGATGATAATGGATATGGGAGAAGCTTTTGACATGCTTTTTTTTTCCTATTTTTTATAAAATTTTTTAAGATTTTACTTTCGAGTATATGTTTTTGATGATTTCATTTTTTTTTTTTTCTTTTTGTTTTTTTATTTTTGAAGAATGTTAAATATTTTTCAATTTTCATTTAAAAATTAAAATTTAAATTATTTTTTATTAAGGTTTATATTTATTTTATTTATATATTTTAATTTATTAAATATTTTTAATAATGAAAGAAAAATTAATGTATAATAACTGTTTTAATTATAGGTTTTTTTTAAAAAATTATAATATATTCATATTCTTATTCTAAATTTCATAAATAAAAAGTTTTTTTTTATATTATTTATATGAAATGAGTGTAAAAAAAATTTACAATTTACAATGATAAAAAAAGCAATATCTATTTTTTTTATGAATTATTAATAAAATATGTTATTATTAATAAAAAATAATAATGCTCAAAATTTAATTATCTCCATAATAACTTTTACAATTTTCAATAACACTATCATCATCATCACTTTCAAATACTCCATCATTTATTAATTCTTCATATGTGTCCTGTGTGACTAATTTATTACAATATATACAATTTTTTTCTTCAATTGATTCTTTTTTTTTAAAAGCATTTTTATATATTTCTTCACAATAAATACAATATTTATCATTTATAATTTCTTCATTTTTTAATATTTTAAAATTATGATCATTATTATAATATTCGTCAATATCATAAATAATATTTGAATTAGATAAATCATTTTCATAATCATTTTCATCATCTTTTAATATTTTTGTTTTTGGATAAATATTATTTTTGCATAATTTATTCGATTTTTTTATTTCATTTTCAGGATATTCTATTATATTAAGTCCTTCTTCTTCATTGAGATTTACATTTTTATTAAATAAACTTTCAGTTGAAGATTGTGTTGTTGTTAATTTTTTTTTTAATAAAAAAATTTCCTCTTCTAAATCTTTTTTTATTATTGGACATTTTGTTATTTCAAAAGAATCGTCATTTGAATTTTTTATATTTTGACAAAAGAAAAAATTCATCATTTAATTATAAAACAACTATCTTATAGGAATATTTAGAAAATAATTTTTTAAATAAATAATATTTTAATTGAATATAATTATTTTAATTAAAATAAAAAAATTAGAAAAATAAAAATATTAAAAACAAAGGGATAGTTACTAAAAAATAACGAATTAAAATAACACAAAAATTTCTCTTGAATAATAATAATATATATAAATAATCTGAATCAATAATTAAAATAAATTTTATATATTATTATAATAATTTATTTTTATATTTTATAAAACTATATATATCATAATTTAAAATGTATATTGATTTTAAATATATTTTATTATTTTGTGTTATTAATTTAACTAAATTAATTAAAGTTAAAAATATATAAAAAATAAAATAATAAATTATATGGGAATAAATCCATGCTCAAAATTTTGTAACACAAATTATTGTTCCAATATAAAAGTAGATTTTTAATTAATATTTTAATTTAGAGATTATATTATTCAAAAAATTTAATTGATGAAAATGAATTTTTTGAAAAATCACATGCAACCAGAAATTCAAGTATTGAACCATATATAATAGAATCATACAACGCAAAATCAAATTATTTTTATTTAATTCATAGTATTATCATAATTCAAACTAAATTTCGACAAATGATTTCAATTAAAAAATATAATAAACTAAAGAATAAATTAGCAACAGCAAATATGAATATTCCAAATGGTAATTATGATTATCAAAGAGAAAATACAAATAAATTAAAAAATATTGAAAATCTAAATTTATCAAGACAAAAATCTAATGTTGTGCCTGAATCAGAATTAAGACCAGAAATGATTAATCAAAATACATCAATTTCAAGTATTAATTCATCAAAATATAAAAATGAATTAAATGATTCATTAACTTCAATAAAAGGATATTTCTTATTAAAAAAAATGAAATATACATATAATGGTTTATATAATAATAACATAACATTCATATCAAATGCTAATAAAAAAAAATCATCTACCTCATTAATAAATGGTACAAATTTAGATAGTAATTTTGATATTAATCAAATAAAAAAAGAAAAAGAAGGTTTTGGTATAATAACATGGGAAGATAAAAGTAAATTATATGCAACATTTTTAAAAAATAAAGCAACAGGTTTTGCAAAATTTAAAGATCGTAGAAATAAATCAATATTTAAAGGAGAATATCAAAATAACAAACCTAAAGGATATGGAATATATAAAAATAAAAATGAGACATTTTATGAAGGAATATGGATAAAAAATATAATAAATAATATAGGAATAATAAATTGGAAAGATGGAACATTATATAAAGGAGAATTAAGTGAAAATAAAAGAAATGGTATAGGAATATATAAATGGAATGATGGTACTTTATATGAAGGTGAATGGAAAGATGATCAAATGGATGGATTTTGTATTATAATTTATAATGGAGATAAAAAATATGAAGGTCAAATTAAAAATGGTATTTTAAATGGTTATGGTGAATTTTCATGGGGTTTTAATAAGAAATATATTGGATATTATCAAAATGATATTAAAAGTGGTTTTGGAATTTATGTTTGGGATATTGATTTATTTCAATGTTATATTGGTTTTTGGAAAAATGGAAAAATGAATGGAA
Organism: Isotricha prostoma; assembly: GCA_023807205.1. Taxonomy (NCBI): domain Eukaryota; phylum Ciliophora; class Litostomatea; order Vestibuliferida; family Isotrichidae; genus Isotricha; species Isotricha prostoma. The sequence continues at coordinate 25,321 of JAJMZS010003073.1, forward strand.
TTGGTATTAAAATAAAAGGAACTGTTATTAAATATGGTTTTTGGAAAAATGGAAATAAAGAATTTTGGTTTGATACTTTTGAAAGTTTAATGAATTTTTATAAAACTGGAAAAAGAATTTCTAAAAATGGTGTTGTGTCTGATTTTCATAGTGAATTAATGAAAAAGAGTTTTAAATTAAATGAAAAAGAAAATCAATGTTTTTTTAATTTTATGAAAAAGTCTTGTGGATATTTAAAAGATTTTATTTTAGCAAAATATTTCTATAATGAAAAGAAAAATACTTTAATTGATTTTATTAATGATAATATGAGTGATGATAGTGAAGATTAAAAAATAATATTTTTTATAAAAATTCTATTTTATGTAAATCAATATTCTCTTTTTGAGAATTATTTGTTATTTTATTATATTATTTTTTATATATTCAAAAATTGATTTAAATAACTTCTTTTTATTATAAACATAAAAAGAAAAATATTATTTTAATCTATTTTAGTAAAATAAATATTTTAAACAAAAAATAAAATAAAAAATTATTAGATGGAAAAGGAAAAAAAAGCAAAAATTACAAAAGAACAGAAAATAGCAGCATTGAATAAAATATTTTATAAAATAAAAAATGTATTTGGAACACCATCAATTCTTTTATATCCTGCTTTTATATTAAAAGCATTAGGTACAATAACATTATCTCATATAATGGATGTTATTAAAGATACTTCTTTTACTTTATCAAAATTTTTACGTCATTTAACCTTTTGTCATACTTCTTCAATTAATTGTATAAATCATACTAATTATGGAGTTATGTGTACTTTACTTTATATCTTTCTTTTACTTCCTTTTTTAATTTTTTATATTATTTATATTATGGAAATAAAAAAAAAAACAGAACAAAAATCAATTCAAAATATATTAATAAAAGTTGAAGCTTTTTTATTATATTTTATTATTGGATTTTCTCAACATATAATAGAATATTTCAGTTTTATTTTAATTTCAAGATTATATCGAAATGATGATTTAACACAAAATATTGTTAATAGTTTTGATAATAATTTATTTGTTCATCCTTTTTTTTTTATTTTTTTAAATTCTTTTTTTATTATTTTATTAAATGTTTCAACTTTTTATTTTATTGCTTTTTTAAATAGACCTTTCTTTAGTGAATATTATACTATACAAATTTATCAAAATAAATGGTTTAAAATATTTTTAGTTTTAACTTTTAATTTACAAGCAGTTCAACTTATAAATGTTTTTTGTCCAAATGAAGATTCTACAGAAATTATTTCAGTTTTAATTTTATTAATTATTATTTTTGGAACTTTTGTAACTTATTCAAAAAATTATTTCAGTGAACAAACAATTTTAGCCAAAATTTATGTTATAGTTTATTATATGTGTTTTATAAGTTGTATTTTAGAATTATATGTACATTATTACATAAATAAAAGAAGAAAAATGACAAAAAGAGAATTTTATGAAAAAATAATTTTTGAATTTATAATGAGTTTAGTAATTTTTAAAATAGCATTGATAATAAAAGATAAACATTATCAAAGAGAAATAAATAAAATGTTATTTAATCCTCAAAAACAAATGTATATTGATCCTTATATGTATTTTGCTACTCATTTAATGCAAAGTGTATCAAATAATGAAAAATTACAAAAAATAATAATTTTTATTTATAGACATAAAGTAAATTGTAATGACAAAAAATGTATTTGTCAAATGTTAAGAGATGAATTAAATTTTAATAGTCTTCCTTCTTTTTTAATGAAAAATAAAGATATTTTAAATACTGAAGAATTTTTCTCTTTATATCGAGATATTGTTATTTTAATTGAGAATGAAATTTATAGTCTATTACAAACAATAAAGAAAAATAATAAATTTATTGAATATTGTCAAATTTTAATTTTACATGTTGAATATTTATTTTATTTTTCCAATAGTATTAGTTTTGGTTGTTATTTAATTGAAAAATATATTATTAAATGTGGAAAAGATATTCCATTTTTTTTAAGATTTCAACTTTATCAATTAAAAAGAATTTATTTAAAACAATACAAAAATAATTTAAAAGAAAAATTATTATTAGAAAATGAACAAATTAAAAATTTACTTAAATTTTCTTCTTTTTTACAATATAGAGCATTAATTGATGGAATACATGATGATTTATTATCATCAACATCTAATTTTTTAAAAGTAATTCATTTAAAAGATTTAAAAATGTATATGAATAAAATAGAAAAAGAATCATTATTACAGAAAGTAAATCCTCAAAATATAATATCAAAATCATCATCTCAATCTCAATTAAATTTAGAAAATATAATTAAAGTTTGTAAAAAATATAAAATAAGTCATGAAACATTAGTTCGTAAAATTTTAGTAAATTTTTCTAAAGAACATAAATGTTCAAATATGGAATTATGTTATTTATTATATATATATTTTAAAACAATATGTCAAAAAATTCCTGATAAAGTAGGATTATTAATAAATAAAGAATATAATTCATTAAGTTCAATAACAAAAAAAAATGTATCTTTTACAGAAAAAGGAATGGTTCATCCATTAATTGCTTCATTAAAAGATAAAAAAAATTTTATTGTTTCTTATTGTTGTAAATATTTAAAATTAGATTTAGGATTTAAATCAAATGAATTAACAGGTGAAAATTTAAATATTTTATTACCTTCAATATTAAGAAATTATCATGACAAAGTTTTATTTACTTTTACTTTTAGAGATGTTCATAATAATAGATTTACAAATAAAGATAAATTTATAATTGATAAAAATGGTTATTGTCGTCCTATTAATATTAGAGGAACAATTATTCCAAAATTATCTAAAAATATTAGTATTATTTCAGATATTACTTTTATTGATTTACCTGATGATTCTTGTTTTATTATTATGGATGATTTTGGAAATTTTTTAACTTATTCTAAAAATATGGAAGATAAATTTATTATTAATAAAGATATTATTCAAAAAATTAAATTTAATTTTTTTAATTATTTTAATATTAGTGAAAATCATTTTAAAATATTTAGAAAACAAATAAATTCAATAGTAAAAAATCACAAATTTCAAAGTATAAAAAAAATGCCTAGAACTTCATTTAAAAAAATAGGAATTAATTTAGAAAAAGATAAAAGAATCCGTGATACTTCATATTTTAATTTTTTATATGATAGAAGAAAATTAACACAATCTTTAGAAAAAATAAAAAATTTTATATTAGAATCACAATCAGAATTGTCTCTTTTATATAAAATAGATGAATTAGAAAATGATATATGTCAAAATAAAAGATTTAACAGTACAAAATTTGTAGGAACAATAATAAATAGAGATACAGAAATGTATAAAAATTCAAATTTAATTCAATTTAAAATTAGAGCTTTATCTTTAGATGGTTTTATTTATTTTAAAGTTATGTTAAGTGATATAAATCATCATGAAATAAATTCAGAAACTCATGTTTCTAAATTTAATGTGTTAACTAATAATGGAAAAAGTGAAAGTCAAACCCCACATTACATTTCTACTAAAACAATGAATGCAAATTCAAAAAATTCTTTTAAAAAAAGTGTTAATATTACTCAAAATGGAAATTTTAAAAAAACTATTTCTATGGGAAATGCATTAAAAAAAAATAGAAAGAATTCTTTAATTGATAATATGCCTTTAATAGATAATGCAAATGTTTCTTCTTCTAATAATAATTTATTATCTGGTATTCTTATTTCTGATAAAAATATTGTGAAAGTTGTTCAAAAAGCAAAGACAAGAAAAGATAATATTTTAATGAGGAAAAATATTAAATTAAATCAAAGAAGGAAAAATCTATTATCTAATGAAATAGATTTTGATTTTAATAAAAATATTATTTATATTATATTATTTATTTGTATATTATTTATTCTTTTATTTTTATCAATTTTTTTTAATTCATTATCAAAAAAAATTATTGATGATTCTCATAATTATAATAATCTTTCATTTTGTATTAAAACTTTAAAATATACAATATTAATAAGTGCTTCAATGTATTTTGATTCAATTTTATTTTTTAAATCAAATACAATTGATTATGATGCTCTAATTTTAAATATGGATTCTTTTTTTTCTATAATTACAAATAAAGCAAAAGAAATTAAAGAAGATGATAATAAATTATTTAAATATTTAAATAATTTAGGAATTGATGAAGTATCTAATATTTTAAATGAAAAAGATACATATAGTATTTTAAAAAGTAATTGGACAATTAAAACAAGAGATTCATCAATTCATGAAGAAATAATATATTATTATTATTTATTAGATTATGTATCAAGAAATTCTCTTCCTATAAATTGTCATATTGAAAATTTTGAAAAACAAATTTTTACTGATCAAACAATAGAAATTAATTTGGATGATGTATTATTTTTTTTTGTTAATACAAATATTTTAAGAATTATGGTTCCTAGATTAGATAATGTATATAGAACAATTTCAAAAAAGATTTCTGATGATTATATTTATATTAAAAATTTCAATTATTATTATACTTGTATTTTTTTTGTTGTTTGTATTATTATAATAATTTCATTTTTTTTTATTTTTAATCATTTTATCAAAAGCAATTTTTATATGACTTTTTTATTATTAGGAGATAAAGATGATAATTTATTAAGTTATCAATTAAATATTTTTTTAGGAATTTTAACAGATTTTTCATATGAGAAATGTGAAGAATATGAAAAATTAATAAATTCTCCAATTTATAGAAGAGCAAGTCAAAAAGTAATATATTATGATGATGAAGAAAAAAATCCTTTAATTACTTCTGGTTCAAGTTTATTAAATTCAGTTGATTCTTTATCTGCATCAACTTCTAAAATTTTAAAAGTAGGAATGGATAGAAAATTATCAAAAAAAGATAAGGAAGAAAAAGATAATTTATATAATGAAGAAAAAGAAAATCTAGAATATAATGTGGTAGAATATCTTAGAAAAAATTTTAAATTAATTTTTGTTTTTAAAATATTAGTTTCAGTATTAATGATAATAATATCAATTTTATTAGCAATTTTCCTTTTAATTAACGTATCAGAATTAAAAAAAATAAAACAATCAAATGCATTAGGAAATGATTATATAGATAAAATATTATATTATATTCAAATAGCTTTAACTTATAAGAGTTCAATATTAAATTTTTATGTAGACAACAATGAAACTTTTAATAAAAAGAATTATCCTTCAATGCTAATGGGTAATTATTATAATTTAGAAATAAATTTAGAAAGTGATTACTATGAAAAATTTGATAATACTCCTTTTGGTTTATCAATATTTCTTCTTCAATTAACATTATTAAATTTAGAAAGATTTAATGCAGAAGGAATAACAAAAAAACCTTTAATTCGATTAAAAACAACTGAATTTTCATATAATCAAAAAGATTTTTGTATATCTGTTAATAATGATTATTATAATTATTTATTTCCAAATAGAGATTATTTAGTTCATTTTAAAGATCTTGCAATTAGTTCTAAAAGATGCATTACAATAGGAAATGGAATTAATAAAGGTGGATTAAAAACTGGCTTAGAAACAATTTTTAATGAATTAATTGCGTCTTATATTGAATTTATAAATGATTATAAAAAAAATAATACTGAATCTATTTGGGAATACTTATTTAATCCTAATATATTAAATTTATTTGTTAATTTAGATTATCCTGTTGATAAAGCTGAAATGGTTTATATTAAATTAGTTGAAATTGAAAATGATGAAATATTTAAGAATTGGAAAGTTATTGAAAATGATTTTATTTATGCTTTTTTAAGTTTTGATTTACTAGTGGTATTGGTAGTATTTTTTATTATGAAAAAATTAGGAGCATATTACTTTATTTTATATGATACTGTTAATAGTTTACATACTGCTTTAAAAATAAAGTAATTCGAATTATATATTTTTATAATTATCATTTCAAATGTTTATTATTATATTTATAATTAAATTATACAGTCTTTTATTCTTTTTTTCTAAAATTATTTATATATATTTTTTAATTGAAATTAAATATATTATCTTTTAAAAAAAAAATTATTTATAATTTATTTAATATTAGTTTTTACTTTTTTACTTCTTTCGGAATTAAACCCAAAATTAATTGCACTTTTTTTAAAATAATGATTTAAATCATTTAAATTTTTTAAATTATATTTCTCTTTTATATTTGAATTATTTCTTCCAGATTTTTTAACTTTACTTTGACACTTACTATTTAATAAAGAACAATTATGATTTGTTAAATTTATATTTTTTTCCTTTATACTTTTATTATTTCTTTTTCTATAATGAGGAAAATTATTTATAATTTTGGAAATTAAATTACTTTCATTAGTTGAAAATTTACTTATTGAATTATAATCTTTTTTACAATTTCTTTTTGAATTTTGAAAATATTTTCCTAATTTATCAAAAAAAGTATTTTTTTTCTGATTTCTCTCAGTTGATATGTCATGTTCAATAATTTGTTTATGTATAAGTGTTCTCAAATTCAAATTAAATTTTTCTTTTTTAAATTTTATAAATCTCCTTTGATTATTAATATATGTTATATTATTATAATTATTTTTTTTATTTGAAGATGATTTAGAATTAAAATTTGAATTGTTAAAAATTGAATTATTTTGTAAATTAAGAGAATTAATAAGTTCATTTCCAGTGAAAATATTTATTTGAGTTGAACCTTCTTGAAAATTATTGATAATATTATAATTATTAATAACTGATTGATTTTCTTTATTTTTTTTTAATTTATTATTAAATTGTTTTAAAATTTTTGAATTTGATTCTCTTTGAGTAATTGGTTTATAAGTAGATGGATTTGAAAATAATTTTTTTAATTTTGATGATCTTTTATAATTATTAATTTGTTTAACTATAATATTTTTTTTTGATAATGTTGGAGATGAAAATAACTTTTTATGTAATATTTTTGGTGAAATTGAAGTTAATGTTGAAATTACTTTTTCTTGTTTAATTGATAAATTGTCATTTACATTTGATTTTGTTTTTGAATTATAATTTATATATGAATTTAAATTTCTGTTTTTTATATTTCTATTTTTTTTTTCTGATTGTTTAACATGAATATTTGTATTTATTATTGCAGAAATAGCTTTATTATATATTGAATTACTTAATTTTTTTTTTGATTTTTCTATTAAAATGTTTGATTTTGCTTTTATTTTTTTATTTTTTTTTAAATTATTAAAATTAAAAGTTTTATTTGCAAATTTATTTTCTAATTTTGTTTTTTCCATTTTTTTTTCACTCTTATCAATTTGATTTAATAAATTTTTTACACTATTATCACTTTCATTAATTATACTATTAGTTTGATCATTATTATTTTCATCAGTATTATTATTATTTATATTACAATATAATGATGTAGTAAGACTCTCAATTGAATTTAATGCCTTAGAATTAAAAATTGTATTTGATAATTTTTCATCTTCTTTGTTTTCTTCATTTTCATCTTCATTCTCAAAATGAACATTTTCATTTTGTAATTGGTCAATCATTTTTTGTTTTTTTTTAATATTTTTATACATATATTTAGCTTCTGGAATTACTGTATAATTTGCATAAATTCTTGAATATTTATCATAAAATATTAAAATTTTTGGTAATTTTATTGTTATTTCATTTAATTTATAATATCTTTTTAAAAATTCATTCAAATCTTCATATATTAAAAATTCTTTAAATAACTCTACATAATGAGTTTTTTCATTATATATTATATCATTTATCATTTTAACATTATAATACCATATTGGTTTATCATATCTTTTTATTAATTTTTTCCTAACCCTTTCTTCTAAATGAAAACAAGGATCAATTATTTCTTGTCTATATTTTAATTTGTTTATATTTAATTTATGATTATTTCCAATTTTCATTATTTCAAAAAAAAATTATTTATTATATAAAATTTTTAATCAATAAATTTTAAACATTTATTTTATAAAACAATAAGTTTTTTGATTGAATTATTATTTAATTTGATACATAAAATTTAATTATTTCATAATTTTTTATTTATAAGATATATTGAAAAAACTTTCAATATATTTTTTTTAAAATATACTTTATTATAAGTCAATTTTCAATATGTGAATTTTTTTTTAATAATTTGTAATAAAAAATTAGATTCACTAATCGGTAGCAATTTGATGATTTTAAATTAATAATATATAAAATTTGTGACATAAAAATTTGATTCTCACATTTGTATTTGTCTAGTGAATTTAATTTTTTCATGTTAAAATTTCTAAATAATAAATTAGATGCAAGCGCCGGTAGCTATTTGATGATTATAAATTAATATTATAAAAAATTTGTAACTTAAAAATTGAATTCGCGCGTTTGTATTTGACTAATGAATTTAATTTTTTTAAGTGAAAATTTCTAAACATTAATTTAGATGCATGCGGCGATAGCTATTTGATGATTTTAAATTAATATTATAAAAAAAAATTTGACTTAAAAATTGGATTCACAAGTTGGTATTTGACTTGTAAATTTGATTTTTTTATATCAAAAATTCTATTATTTTAATTTAGATGCATGAGTTGGTAGCTATTCTATGAATTTAAAATAATATTGTACAAAATTGAACTTAAAAAATGAATTGGTACGTTGGTTTTTGACCTGTGAAATTCTTTTTTTTATGTTAAAATTTCTATAATATTAATTTAGATGCATGAGTTGGTAGCTTTCTTATGAATTTAAATTTTATTATAAAAATTTAAAGGGAAAAAAATGAAATTCATCAAGTGAAATTATTATATTTGTTTTATTATAAAATTTTATGTGGAAATTGATTAAATTTTAAGGATTTATTTTTTTTTTTATTTTAAAATTCTTGTAAAATTTAATGATGAAATTTTTGTTGCTTTTTTTTATTGTAAAAATGTGTTTAATTTTAAGGGTGAAATTTTTGTTACTTTTTTCTTTGTAAATTTTTTTTATTATTTTTTTATGAATATTAAGGATGAATTTTTTGTTATATTTTTTTCTTGTAAATTTTTTTTTTATGATTTTTTTTATACATTTTGAGGATGAAAATTTTTGTTATACTTTTTTCTTTTAAATTTTTTTATGATTTATAGAATTGAATTTAAAGTTTGTTTTATTCTTGAAAATATTTGAATAATTTATTTTAATTTACAAGAAAAGAAAATATATACAAAAAATTCACCCTCAAAACTCATAAAAAAAATCATTAAAAAAATTTTTCAAAAAAAACCGAATTTTTCTAATAAATTCTTTTAAATTATTAAATTATATATCTTTTCAATTTATTTAATTTTTTTATTGTATTGTTTTATAAATAATATATATATAAAATATTTTTCTCATTAATTTGATATAACATCAAAGGGTTATACTAGAATATTTACTTTTTTATATTATATCTATTTTAAACTTTAATTCTTTTTCAGTATACTAGAGATAATTAAATTGAATATATCATTATTGATCAATATAAAATAATAGAATAACAATTAAATTTTTATTTTTCTAATAATAAAATTAAAATTCAAATAAATTACTTTATTTCTAATTTTAATAAAATATCTTTTAATTATATAAAAGGAATATATTTTTATTATTTTATATTATAAATTCAATAAAATAACAAGAAAGTAAACAATTATATACAATGATTTTAACTAATTACATATAAAAATAATATAATATATTTTAAACATGATTTCCTATAATATTATTAATTACTTCAAAATATTCTTTTTCAGTAATTATCAAATTAAAATCAATTCTACTATAAATATTATATTCAATTAAATTCATTTCTTCTAAATTTAATCCACCTATTTTAGCATAATATTTATTTTTAAAATTTGAATCTTCATTAAATTTAGTTGCAATAATACATGCCCCTAAAAAAATTCTATATAAATTATTTAATCCTATAATATAATTTTCTTTTTCAATTAATCTTTTAGTATAAATAAAAGCAGAAATTAATGTTGAACATTCTAAATGTGTATATTTTTCAATGCGAATTATGAATTCTTCTGTTGTTATTAATGGAATTTTATTAGAATAAAAAATATCATTTTTATTTAATGGTCTTTCATTTCTTAATTCTCTATTTTCAATAATTATATCAACAAAATATGAAGCAATAAATGAAATAATATCATTGATTTCTAAATGAATTTCTTTATTAAAGTGATAATTAATAAATGTATCATTTGTTTTACAATGACTTATTGAAATTTCTAAAGACATTAATTTAATAAAAAAATTTTTTGATTACTCAATTAATTTATTTAATAAATAATACTATAAAAAAAATATGAATACTTTATATACACATAAGAGAAATATACAAAATTTACAAAATTATATAAATAATAAAATAATTTGTATCAATGATAGCATACCTTGTTCAATAAAACCAAATTATTTAGTAATGCCCAAAGATGTTAATGTAAGAAATATTTTTTTAAATATGATTGAAAATTCAAAAAATGATGATTACTCAATTTATTTTAAAAATCTATCTAAAAAAGATAAATTTAAAAGAATGAATTATTTAAAAATAATAAAAAATTTTATTCAGTATCATAATATCAGAAATTCAATTTTTTTATATACTATTTTTTTATTTGATGTATTAATAAAAAAGAATAATAATATATTTGATATGGAAATATTAAGTTTAGGAGCTTTAATTCTATCAATTAAATTTAATTATGAAACAATTAACAATTTTACAAATAGAAATTTTAGATATTTTGGGGGAAATAATTATACATCAGAAGAATTATCAAAAATAGAACTTAATTGTTTACTTTTATTAAATCATAAATTAAATTATGTTCAACCAATAAATTATTTAGAACTTTTTTTTTTAAATGGAATAGTATTCACAAATGATAATATATTAACAGAAGATAGCAATTTTGTTTATAGTAGTACATTAATATTATTAGAAGAATTAATGAAAATGAATAATTTATATTTAAATTATAATCCATTTGATATTTGTTGTTCTATTATTGCACTATGTAGGAGTAAATTTAGTTTAGAAATTTGGCCTAAATTCTTAAAGGTAATTTTTAAAAAAAATTTATCAGATTTTGAAAATTGTTTAATGTATGTAAAAGAATGTTTTAAAAATTTTCAAATAAAATATGAATATTATGAAAATAATAATAATACTAATAATAATTATTATCATAATTCTCGAAAATTATCATCTGAAAATATGACAAATAAATATAATACTGGATTTAATGAAAATTATTATAATCTTACTGATTATGGAAATATAAAAAATGATAATATTAATGAAAAATATTGTTTTATTGAAGATAATTTCAATATTAATAAAAATAACTTATTAGAGAATTCATGTTTTATTTCTCCTCGTAATAAAATAAAGAAACCAATTTCTTATAATTATATAAGAAATGCTGTAGTCATAAATAAAAAATCTTTTACAAATAGTGAAATGAAAGATAATAATATTTTGAATAGTATAAAAAAAGAAAATGGAATTCGAATTTATAAAAAAGAAAATAATAAAAATAATAATGAAAATTCCCATAATCTTCATTCTATAAATTCAAATAATTCCAAATTTTATAAAGATGATAATAAAAATAAATATAATAATATATCTCTTGGTAATTCTCCTAAAAATCAATTTTTGAAAAAAAATATCTTATTAAATCCAAAAAAAATAAATTTTTCATATATTAAAAATATTTCTCAATCAAGCATAGAAGAAAATAAAATTTCAAATGAAAGAAGAAATGTATCATTAGATGTTTATCATACCAATAATAACAATAACCAAGATAATGGTATTGTTATGAATATATTTAATCATAATTATAATAATAATAATTTAAGTAATAATTTTCCTTTATCATTTTTACATAAAAGAGTAAGAAATTTAAGTGGAATTGTAAATCATTTATATAGTAATCATACAAATAATATACTATAAAAAAATACAAATCCATATTTTATAAAATAAAATAATTATTATTAAGGTTTTTTTAATAAAAAACATTTTGCTATTATAAATAAGTGTAAAAAAAGCAAAAAATAAAATCCAAATAAAATATTTAAACAAATTTTATGTAAAATAAAATTTGAATTATATTTTTAAATATAAAAAATAAAAATAAAAAAAATAATTTAAATATAATAAGTTTCATAAAATGGTAGATCCAGAATTAAAACAAACAATAAAATCTCTTTTAGATGACATATATAATGAATATAAAATAGGAAGTTCATATAAAGGAGATCCACTCTTTAATAGTGAATGTGAAAAATTAGTAGATTTAATAGCAAAAGATACAAATGTTGATAATATTTATAATTTAATTACTCAATTAGAATTAACAGAAGAACAATTTATTGCTTTAGGATATAGACTTGAATCAATTTATATTAGAATAAGTAATTTTGATGAAGAAGTAAGATTAGATAGTATGTTAAGAGATTTGGCTCAATCTTTATATCCTCAAAGTATTGTTTTTTGGAGAGTTATTTTTAAAAGATGTATGATTAAATAAAAAATAATATATAAAAAAAAATTTATAAAAATGATATTTAAAAATGAATTTAATAATAATAAAAAATAAAAATATTTTTTATCATTTTTTTTAAAAATTTAACAATTATAAATTTTAAATTTTAAAAATTTTCCCTTTTTTTTTATTTTTTCATTTAGTTAAGATTTTTAATCTTATTAATGAAATTAATATAATTATCATAATGTGTTTTTGCCATTTCTTGAAATAATTCATTTAAATTAGTATTCATTTTTGCACTTACAGTATAAGATTTTAATTTTAAATTATTTGCAATAGTATCCATACTTGCTTTATCAACTTTAATTTTCTCAGGATTTTCATTTTTATTTCCAATTAAATATTGAATTGCACTTTTTTTCACATCTAAATCATTAATTAAAGATTTCCATAATTTAATATTTTGAAAACTTTCAAGATTAGTTAAATCATAAACAAATAAAATAAAATTACAATCTTTAATTAAATTATTTATTGTGTCTCTAAAAGTTGAAAAACCAGTAAAATCTAAAATATGAAACTGAACTGTGTAATTAGTATCTTTTATTGGTATGTCAAATTGAGAATAATCTATTCCTAATGTTGTTTGATATGTATTATTGAAACTATTTTTTGTTAATTGAGATGCTATATTTGTTTTTCCTACTTTTGAATCTCCTACTAATCCAACTTTACAACGTATTACGTTCATTTTTTTTATATGATTTTTTTTTTATTTTTTAATTTTAAAAGTTTATTTTTTTCAAACGAATTTAATTTTTATTTTTTTTTGTTTTATTTTATTGTATTATAATGTATTTAGAAATAAATTTTATATTTTAAAAAAAATATTGAAAATCAATTATATAATATTTTTTCAAAATAAAAAAAAATGAATAATATTAAAAAAAAACAATATAATGAATGAAATAAATATCAAATTTTTTTTCATATTCCAATTATTATTCAAAATAATTAAATTAGAACAATCATGTTTTGAATATTCATGTGAAGAATGTACAAATTCAAATTATGGTTCTTGTACAAAATGTAAAAAAGATTTTAAATTAATTGATGGAACTTGTCCTTGTTATGATTCAAATTGTGTATTATGTAAATCATCATATCCTCTTACTTATTGTTATTTTTGTAAAAATAATTTATTTAATTTTAGAAATAATTGTATTTGTTTAATTAATAATTGTGAAATTTGTGGTAAAAATTCTTGTTTAAAATGCTCTTTTGGTTTTAAATATAATTCAAATAATAAAGAATGTGAAAAAGATGAATCAATTGATAATTATTGTTATGATTCAAATTGTATTTCTTGTTCTTTTAATGAAGAAGGATATTGTGATTTATGTAAAAAAGGTTTTTATTTAAATCAAGGAAGATGTTATCAATTAAGTGAATGTGTTAAAAATGAAAATAATGAATGTGTTTCTTGTTTAGATAATAATTATTATTTAAATGAAGATGATTATTGTTATGAAAAATGTTTAGGACAAAGTTGTAATAATGTTAAATTAGATAATAATTTTTATGAATGTGAAGATAAATGTTTAGTATGTAAAAATTATGAACTTTATTATTATGCTGATTGTAAAGATGAAGATAAATGTAATATTGAAAATTGTGCTTTATGTAGAAGTCAATATGATTGTCTTTATTGTGATACTGGTTATTATAAAAAAAATGGTTTATGTTATAAATGTTCTGATAATTGTTTGAAATGTACAAATGAAAATAAATGTATTGTATGTAATGATGGATATAAATTAAATGATAATGAATTATGTGATTTAATAAATATAAATGATGAAGAATATAATGATGTAAGAGAATATTTAGAAATATATGCTGAAGTTAAACAAGAATTAATACAATTTTTTGAAAATTTAAATTCAGAAAATAATGATAATAATGATAATGATAATGATAATGATAATAATGATAATAATAATGAAAATAATAATGCTCAAGAAATAAGTGATTCAGTAATTAAGGAATGTTTAATTAATAATTGTAATAAATGCAGTAAAACAAATTATTGTATGGAATGTGCATCAAATTACATATTAAATAATGGCAATTGTTATTCAAAAGATTGTAACATTGAAAATTGTGAAGAATGTAATGAAAACAATAATTGTTCAAAATGTAAAGAAAACTATAATGTAATATATAATCAAAATACGAATACAAATATTTGCCAAAAAAAATGTAAAGATGAAAATTGTATTCAATGTCTCTCAAATAATTTATGTTTGGAATGTATAAATAATTATATATCAAATGGTTATTCCTGAAATAAAAAATGTTTAGATGAAAACTGTATTTATTGTTTAGATACAAATAAATGTCAAACATGTTCATCAGGATTTTATTTAAATGATAATAATAAATGTATTTCATGTAGTATTGAAAATTGTTCAGATTGTCCAAATAATATATGTAAAAAATGCAAAAGAGATTTTTCTTTAATAGATGATAAATGTATTAATTTATGTGCAACAATAGAAAATTGTCAATATTGTATTAATGGATCTAATAAATGTATTCAATGTAATAAAGGATGTAAATTAAATAAAAATGAAAAATGTGATTGTAAAGGTAAAATATCATTATTTTCAATAATATTTTTTTTAATAATAACAATACTATTAATTTTAATAATATTAATAATTTATATTAAAAAACGTAAAAAGAATGAAGAATTCATTTCAAATAGAACAAATCAGAGAATTTCTAGTAGAAGAATTCCATTTCAAAATGAAATAAATGATACAAAATCAAATAATACTTTAAGAGAAAGATATAATCATGAATTTATTGAAAATAAAAATGAAACAAATGATAAAGATTATCTTGGATTATGTGATTTTTGTAAAGTTAAAGGAGCAAAATATATTACAGATTGTGGTTGTTCTTTATGTCAAGATCATTGTATAATTAATGATAATCAATTTAATATAAATTCTAAAGGTAATATTTGTCCTGTTTGTGGAAAAATTGTTAATAATCAAAATTTAAAAAAAGGACAATGTGGTATTTGTTTTCAAAATAAATTAAATTTAACACATTTTAAATGTAATTGTGCGCTTTTTGTTTGTAGAAATTGTTATATTAAATGTAAATTACAAAGTCCAAATTGTCCTGCATGTAGAGCAGATATTTCTTAACATTTTATTTATCCTATTATTATAAATTATATTTATTTTATTTTTAATTTTTTTTGTAATTTTTTTTTAATAGAAATTAAATTATCATATTATAAATTATTTTATTTATAAAAAATGTGATGTGTTTTTAATAAAAAAAGAAAAAAAAAAAAAATGGGTAATTATTGTTGTGATCATAATAATAAAAAATTTCAATTAATTATTCCAAATGAAGTTCATTCAAATATTTTATTAATTCCTCATCTTTCATTAAGAGATAATATAATAAAATCATGTAATACAGATACATTGATATATCCATCGATGAATAAATTTAATAGTAATAATTTATTAAATATAACATTAACGCATAATGATTTTATAAAAGGAATTTCAAAAGGAAGAGGAAGATTTGGAGAAATATTTTATGGATTATGTTCAATGACAGGTGAAATTACAATAATTAAAGTATATGATAATATATCAATTAATAAAAGAGATGAAATAATTTTGAATCTTAATAAATTATATCATTTAAAACATATTAATATTTTAAGTACTATTCCTTTATTTGATGGTGATAATATTAATAATGATATTTCTAATAGATTTTTAAGTATTATTTATGAATATTGTAATGGAACAAGTATTGAAGAGTTAATTAAAAATTTTGGTGTTTTAGAAGAAGAATTAATACAAAAATATTCTAAAGATATTTTAAAAGGAATAGAATATTTAAATAATGAAAATATAAATCCTACTAATTTAAGTTTAAAAAATATTTTTATTGATAGTAATGGTATAATTAGATTAAGTGATGTTTTTGTTGATACTATTATTTTAGGAAATGGAAAAGAAATATATGAAAGATTATTAAATAATAATTTATATAATAATGAAATAAATTATTATATACCTTCTTTTTTTATTAAAAAAATTATTAAAGATGAAAATTATGAAATTAATCAATCTTATACTTTATGGATTTTAGGTTGTTTACTAATTGAAATGTATTCTGGAAATAAACCTTGGTCTAATTATAATTTTGAAAATCAAAAATCTTTTATTAATTTTCTTTCAAAAACAAAAAAAATTCCTGAAATTCCTAAAACTTTATCAAAATCATGTAAAGAATTTTTAAATCATCTATTTGATTATAATTATACATCTAAAAAAGATATATTTGATAAATTATTAAATTTAGAATTTTTTACTTCTAATATTAATCATAAAAATTATAATAGAAGAATTAAAATTAAAAAAAAAAAAGAACAATTAGGTAAATATTTACAAAATAATAATGTAAAAAATATATTAAATGATAAGGGAAATGAAACATTTTCTGTTTCAGAAATAAGTTCTCTAATATAATATGTAAATATTATTTAATATAACATAATTTAAAAAATAGTATTTTATATATAAAAGATAATTATTTAATTAAAAGAATGACCAAAAAATTAATAAATAAATTAATTAAAAATTATTATAAAAATATTAATCAATATTTTTTTCAATTCGAGAAATATCCCATCCAAAATTACTTCTTTTAGATAAAATACCATCATTTGTAGTTAAATAATTTGAATCATTAGGTTTAATATTTGATAAAATAGAAACATTTATTGTTTTTTCATCTAAATCATTTTCAAATAAATTATCAATTTCTTCATTATAATTTTTATTATTATTAATATTATTATTATCCAATTTTATTTTATTAAAAAGGATTTCATTATATTGTTTAAATTTTGAAATTCTATTTTGTAAAAATGAAATTTTAACAGAATAACTTTTAATAAGTGAACTATATTTTTCATCATTTTGATTTATATCATAATTTTTCATCAAATCATTTTTAGATAATACTATATTTTCTCTAATTTTTAATTGAACATTTTCTTTTTGTATCATTTTCATATTTAATTCTAAATGTTCGTTTTCAGATTGAATAATATTTTTTGCTTGTTTTAAATTTTCATTCTCTACTATATAAGCTTCAATTCTAAATTCTTTATAAAATTTTTGTTTACTATTTGGAATTTTAGTAAATTCTCTATGAACATATTTTTCAACGTCTAAAAATTTTTTATGAAATTTTTTTAATACTAAATCTTTTCTTACAAAATTTTGAAAAATATCTTCATATTGTAATTTATAACTAGCAATATTTTCTGATTTTGTTTTTTTATGTTCTTCTAATATTTGTTTATTAATTAATATTCTTCCTTTTATATTTATTAAATTGTTAAATAATGTTATTTTTTTTTGAAAAAATGAATTTATTTTTTTAAATCTATCTAAAATTTTTGATCTTTCTGCTAATTTTTTTGTATGAATTGCAGGTATAATTGATTCTATTAAATTTAAATTTAAAATCAATGTTTGATTTAAATCATAAATATAATTTTTTGGGTCTATTTTTTTTGATTTAACTTTATCATGATATGAACGAAATGTATAACTTAATCCTTCATATGTTTTTAATCTTTCAGTTTGAAAATGAGTTTTTAGTTGCGTATCATTTTTTAATTTTTGTTCTTTATTTCTAATTTTTTGAAATTATTATTTGATTACCTTGATTGATTATCTAATTGTTCTTTTGAATGCCCTTTTTTCATTTATTTTAAGAAAATTTGAAAAATATAAATTGTCTTTTATTATAAAAAAAATATTTTTTTTATAAAATTAATTAATAGTAGCCACTTACTTTAATTATTTTTTAAGCAATAAAAAAAACATATATTAAAATTATATAAATACTACTCAATAATGAATCTTTTAAAAAAATAATTAAAATAAAAAAAAACATTTGTAATTAATCACTTTCTTAATAATTAAAGATCTCAATAAATATTAAAAAAAAAGAAAATGTCAAAAAAAAATAAAAAAAAAACTAAAAAAAAATCTAATTAAGTCTATGATCACAAATTAAACATCCAGTCAATGTTTTTTCCCCATTTAAAAAAGGATTTTCAACTTCAACATCAATAAGATAACATCCACATTTATCACATTTTTGTTTTTTATTAACTTCAATTTTAACAGCATCTCTAATAATTTTAGTTCTCCTTTTACAATTAGTACAAAAAATACAATATTTATCAAATTTATCATATTCAATATACATTTTCCCTTTTTTACACTCATCACAAATATTCAAATCTGAAGTAATTTCATTTTCTTTTTTCTGATGAAAATTTTCTCTTTTAAATTTATCATTTTTATCTTTAACATTCTTTAAAATATTTCCTAAACTACTATAATTAACATTAAAATACTTTTTAAAAGTATTTAACATTTTTTCAAATTGAACTCTAATTAAAAAGAATTTTTGTTGATATAAATCTAAAGCAAATTTCAAAGTATCTTTATAATTTTTTTTCCCATGTGAAACATCATTAACAAATTGTTCAATTTTAGCTCTATTTTCAGGATGAATAATTTCACCATCAACTTCACCTAAAGCATCAATTAAAGCTTTTCCTAATTGAGTAGGAATTAATCTTCTTTTATCATCAACTTTAACATAACCTCTTTGACAAATATTTTCTATATGAACTGGCATTGAAGCATCAGTTCCAATTCTATTTTTTTCCATTTCTGCAATTAAATCACTTTCTGTTAAATAATCTGGTGGTTGTGTCCAATCAGAAGTATAATTATAATTTGTTATTTTATAATCTTTATGATTTTGTAATATTGGGAAATTTTTTGTAAAATTTTTCCTTTTATATTCTTGAAATAATAAGAAACCATCATTTGTTATTTTTAATGAATTTTCATTAAATATTTCACCATTTATATCTATTTCATATTCTATTTCATCATATTCTATTGAAGGTGATAATGATGAGAAAAAATGATTACAAATAAATTCATATAATTTCCAATATTCACCTTTTAAATCATTTTGATTTGCAACTTTAGATGGTGTTATTGGAGGATGATCACCCATATCAACTCCTTTTGGATTTGGTTTTTTATAATTTTCAAGTAATTTTTTAACTTTTTTACCAAAAACATCATGATTTTCAAAATTTTTTAATGAACCAATAAAATCAAATGAATTAGCATATTTTGTTGTTTCTGTACGTGGATATGTCATATAACCCATTGTATATAATTTCTCTGCTATTACCATTGTATTATGAGGACTCATTTTTAAAAATGATGATGCTCCACGAAGTAAATTTACAGTATTTAAACCAGGAGGTGAATTTTTCATATTATGATTTACTTTTATATTTCTTATAAAAGCTTTTTGAGTTTTTTTTAATTTTAATATTAAATCTTCAACTTCTTTTTTATTATAATATGTTTTATTATTTGATATTTTATATCTCATTTCATTTACTTCTATTTCAACATATATTTTATAATATTGTTTTGATTTAAAATTGTTTATTTCTTTCATTCTTTCTACACAAAACCATAAAGTGGGAGTTTGACAAGGACCATATGATAAAATATTAGTTGTTTTATTTACTCCTTCTAAAGCAGGTAAAATTGCAGTTGTTAAAAATCTTGTGAAACTAACACCAATTTTCAAATCAATAACTTGTCTACAATCAACACTCATTGATTCATTTTTATTAGGAGGATCATTTAAATTATCAAAAGCATATTTTAAATCTTTTTTAGTTAAAGATGAAAATTTAGCTCTATAAATTTGTTGATAATTTTTCTTATTCATATAAGGTAAACAATTATAAATAACTTCATAGCAAATATTTTCACCTTCAGAATCACAATCTAACCATAAACATAAAATATCTTTTCCACTACTTAATTTTTGTATTAAATTAGGCATTTTCATTTTTCTATTTGCTTCTAATTTAACAATAGGAACATTATATAAATCACTTTCATCAATATTTTCCCATTTATTATGTTCTCTCATAAAATCAGATGTATAAACGTGACCTGCAACTGCACTTACTGTAAATCTTGATTTAATCCCTTTAAAATAACCATCAAATGTTATTAAACATTTTCCTTTTCCCATTCTATGATTTTTACTTTTACCATTTGATAATACGTCACTTATCATTCTTGCTATTGATGGTTTTTCTGCTATCATTAATATATTTAAAAAGTTATCAGTTATATCTAAATTATATGATTTTAATTTAGATTTTATTTGAGAATCTACTAATTGTGTAAAACCACTTTCATCTGTAAATGTTAATGGATTTTTATTTTTTTGATAATTTTGACTTTGATAATTTTGATTTTGATAATTTTGATTTTGGTAATTTTGATTATTAGTATTTGATGTTGAATATGATTCATTGTTGTCATAATAATATGAATCGGGATTTTCATAATAATTATCTTCATAATTTTCATCATAGTCATCATCAAAATTATCATTATGTAATTCTTTTATATCATTTTGATTTATATTTTCATAATGTTCATCATCTAATAAATCATCTTTGAATACTTGATTTGTATCTGTTATTTCTTTTACTAATATTTTGCCTTGACCTTTGTTTTTCATTTCGTTATATATTTCTTCAGGTGCATATTCAATTTCAACTTCTTCATATTTATTTTGTGTTTGATAATTTCCTTGATTTGTTCTTCTTTGTTTTTTATTTTTTTTATTTTTTTTGTTATCTACATATTCTATTTCTATTCCTTCTTTTGTAAATATTTTATTATTATTTGATTGTAAATTATTATTATTTGTATTTTGATTATTATTTATATTTTGATTATTATTATTATTTAAATTTTGACTTGTATTATTATTTTGATTATTATCATTATTATTATTGTTTTTTGGTTCTGATGGAATTTCTACTTCATATTCATAATAATCATTTCTATAATTATTATAATTATTTCTTCTTCCATATCCTGCTCTTCTGTTATTATAATATCCTCCTTGATTATAATAATTATTATTTCTATAATTTTTGTATCTTCTATCCATTTTTTTTTGATATATAAATAAAAAATACAAAATTAATTTTTTTTAAATATTTTTTTAAATAATTAGTTTTTATTATTATAAATATTATAATTAAATAAAAAATATTTAATGGAATCAGATAATATAAAAAGAACTCTTTATTCTTTTATTGAATTAAAACAAAAAGCAATTAATATAGAAAAAAAATCAATTGATGATTATTTATTTGCTTTCAAATATTATGATATTGATTCTGAAATGAATTTAAATTATTTAAATTTATTAAAAGAAAAAAATGGTTTTGATGAAAAATATATTAAAGAATTTTTAAGACTTATGTATACTTTGAAATATGAAGATAGAATTAAATTAAAGAATCTCTTAAAAATTGAAATAGATAATTTAAAAATAAAAAATTTTAATTTAAAAGATTTAAATTTATTACATAATAAAACAACAAAAGAAATTTTTATTGATATTTTAAAATTAACTCTAAAAAATTACACTTTTTTAGAATTTGAAAATTCACTTCATAAAAAGAATTTTATTGAGAAACAAGATTTTAAATGTCCTTTTTATGAAGGAAATGATGAATTTTTTTTTTCTGGAATAATAAACCAATTTAACTTTTATCTTTGTGAATTAAAAAATAAACCTTTAAATATTATTAATGAATATAAAGAGTCTCAATCTAAATGCAATCTCTTTAAAAAATTTCAAGACGAGATTTTATTAGATTCAAATTTTGCTTCTCAAAGTTTAGCAATAAAAATTAATAATGTTAAAAAAAAAAAATATAAAGAAGAAAAACATAATGAAGAAATAATTAAAGAAAAAATAAAAGAAAATTATAATGAAGAATATGAAACAATATTTAAGAAAAAAGTAATATTTTTACATAAATATATATCAAAATATATTTCAAAGGAATTTCAAAAACATTATAAAGAAATACAATACTCAAATATTGAAAAAATAATTAAAAAAAGATTAAATAGAATTTACCCTTTATTTCTACTTCAAATGCTTATTTCTTATACGGAATTTAATCTAATAAACCAAAAATTAATTAAAAAATTAAATGATATGTTTTATGAAGAAGAAAGTATAAAAATTGAAAATTTAAATTTTCAAATTCTAAAAGGAATAATTGATATTTATGATGATAACAAATTAATAAAAAAATTGACTAAATTAGAAAATAAAAATTATTTATTAGTGATAAAATCAAATAACAATAAAATAATTATTAATTTTTATGATTATATAATTAACAATTTATTTAATTCACTAATTTGTGAATTAGAAGAATTAAATATTTTACTTAAAGATTCTAATAATTGGACTTTACAAAAATATGCAAAAGAAAATATCCTTTTCAGTCAAAAAGAATTATCAGATATTGTAATAAACAATATAAATGAAACAATTCAAAAAAATGGAATTTTAAAGGAAGTATTTAATGAAGTAAAAATATTTAATGATTATATTTATCCCTATGATAATGAAAAAATTATTTCTCAAATAAATAATTCAATATTAATTTTTCCATTTACTTGTTATTCAATTGATGGATTAACATTAAAGGAAATAGGAATTATATTAATTAATAATAATAATAATAATGAAAATGAGGAAAATATAGAAAATGAAAAATATTTTTATTATTTTTTGATGAAATCAATGTTATATAAAGTTATTTTTATTCATGAAATTAATTTTCATTATTGTTTTGTTTTAATTCATTCAAATTATAATGAAACTATTTTGACTCCAAAAAAATTATTTATTAATTATGAAATAAAAGATGAAGAAAATAATTTAGATTGTGGTGAAAAAGTAGAAATATTATTATTTGGTAAACCTATTAGTTTTCTTTTTATAAATTCTGCTTTATTTATTTCAGATGATAAACAATGGATTTTAAATGATAAAAACTTTGAAGAATTTGGAAATAAATTTTTAAAAATTAATTCTTCTCATAATGATGTTCCAGAATTTTATTCAATTATTAATTTAAATGAATTTACTAAAAATTTATATTCTTTTATTCTTGAAAATTATAATAAATATGATGAAATTAAAAAAAAAAAAAAAGAAGATTTAAAAAATATTTATATAACTGCTGCTCATAGACAAGGTAAAGTTGAATTAGAGTATAAATTAAATCCAAATGCTGGAATATTTATTGGAAATATACGGAAATGTATACCTGTTAATGCCATGTTAAAACCAATTTATCCTAATTTGTTTAAAAATTTTAAAGATAATTAATATATTTCATTAAAAAAATATTTTATTTTTTATTAAAAAAATTTTAAGTATTTTCTGATAAAAAATAAGGAAATAGAATATAAAAAAAGAAATAATAAATCATTTTGGTTCGCGTGAGGAATATAATAATAAAAATTTAATTAACTAAAAAGAAAAAAAAACTTAAAATATTGTTCAATAATATTTTAAAATTGAATATAATTTTAATGATAAATTTAAATTTTAGAATATAATAAATTAGAGTAAAAAAT
>JAJMZS010003074.1:0-49265 GCA_023807205.1 Isotricha prostoma
AATCCACAATTTAATGAATTTGTAAAGAAAAATCCTGAAATAATAGAAGTATTAAAGAATCATCCAGAATATGTTGAAAATATTAAAAATAAACAAGAATTTGAAGAAAATATGAAAAATAATATTAAAAAACAAAATATTGATTCTACAAAAGTTGGTTATGATACGAATACATCTCCCTCAATTAAAAATAGTAAAAATCATTCTTTAAAAAATATAAAAAGTACTTACAGTGATGGTGAAGATTCAAATCAATCATTAAAAATTAAAAAAATTCGTTCAAAGAAAAAAGGTAAGAAAAATAATATATCAATAAGAAAAAGAAATGCATTTGATGCATTATTAAATCCAAGTCATGAAAATAATATAGATGAAGAATCATCATTAAACAATAATAGTATTCACACAATAAACTCAACATTATATAGAAGAAAAAGTTTAGCAGATCCAAATCAAATTGATGATCCTAATTTTGATAAAGTTTTATATCATTCTAAAAGTCAAGATATGACAAATGATATAAATGCAAGAAATAATACAAAATCAAAACATACTTTAGATAGTAATAATAAAGATGGAAAAAAATTAGTTGGATTAATATCAGGTACAAATTCAAAATCAATATCACCAACTAGTAATAAAAATAAAAAAGATAAAAAATATGATTATGATGAAAATGAGAATCATACAAAAGCAAAAAATAGACAACATTCAGTAATAAATACATATGGTTGGGAAAATGATTATGAAGATGATGATGATGATGATAAAAATATTCATAGTAAAAGTCAAATTCAAGGAAGAATTCTAAGAGTTAGTACAGAAGAATTAAATAATATTGAAAATTTTGCTTATGGATTAAGGAAAAATGTATCAAATAATAATAATGAGAATTTAGAAAATATTGAAAGTAGTACTAAACATTTAGAAGATAATTTCAATAATATTATTAATGATATTAATAAAGATTATACTAGCCCTACATTTAATGAAGTTTCTTCAACTACTAATAATAAAAAAATTAGTTCTAATGAAACTAATCAAAAATTTGATGAATCAAATAAACAAACTAGTAAATTCCAAATGAGTAAAAATAATTCTTCAGTTACATCAGAAAAAGTTTCTAGTCAAAATACAAATTCAAAAGTAGAAAATAATAATTCAGATAATAAAGATGATGCTTTATCATCAAAATTAGCAAGTAATTCTCTTTATAATATTAGTAAAAATAATAAAAATGTGAAAACTTCAAATAATGCTTTAAATAATACTAATTCATCTGCAAATTTCCCTTCATTTGGTAATTCACAAAGTCAAAGTAAATCAAATATTGATCCTCTCAGAGTTTCTAATACTACAAATAAAGATAATCAAAATGTAAATGATAGTAATACTGATAATGATTTAATGTTTTCATTTGATCCTAAAAAACAACAAAAACTTCAAAATAAACTTAAAGTTAAAGATTCTAATAGAAATAGTAGTAGTAATTTAAATGAGAAAAATTTAGAAAAAATAGGTGAAGAAGATAGAATGAATGATAATTTACAAGAAATAAATGAATATTCAACTAAAGATTTTAATAATAATAATTTAAAAAGAAATATTGAAAATGATAGAGAATATAAACCAGATATGAATAAAGTTCATTATATTAAAAATAAAAATGGAGAAATAATTGAAATTTATGAAGATAAAAATAATAATAATGAAAATATTCAAAATAAGAAATTATATGATAAAGAAATGAATAAAAATAATATAATTGATGATGAAAATATTGAAGAAGATAGAATTAAAAAATCAAATCAAAATAGTGCATCAGGTATTAAAGTTGATGATGAGTATTCAAATATTAAAGTCCAAAATAAAAAATTATTTAATGAAAATGAATATAATGATGAAGAAAATGAAAAAATAAATCAAAAAGGAATGAATGATAAAAACTTAAAGAAAAAAGAATTAAAAATTTCAATCGGTGAAAATAATCAAAATGAATATATTGAAGATAATAATAATAATAATTATTCAAATAAAGAAATAAATAATAAAAATAATAAAAATGGTTCTCATTATATTAAAAAAAGAAACAATGAATATTACAATGATAGTAATAGTTATGATTCAAATAAAAGAGATTCTGCAAATCAAAGAGTTCGTGAAAGAAGAGATTCTTCAAATGATAAATCAGATGATTATTCAGGAAATAAAGTAATTCAATCTCTTAAAAATAGAGATATAGAAACATTAAGTGATGATAGTTTTAATGATTTTAATTATAATAATGGAAAAACTAATTTAACTTATTCACAAAATAAAGGAAATAATGATAAAAGAAAACGTTCTAAAAATAGTAATAATGAGGATTATTCAAATAAAAATATTGAAGGTAATCAAAAGATTATTAATAATAAAAATAAATATAATCAATCAAATCCAAATTATAAAAATTCATATGGTTCAAATAATGAATTCCAATCTGAAAATTCTGAACAAAATAATCTTGATTATCAGAAATCAATTAAAACAAAATTAATTAAAAATCCACAAAATAAAAATCAAAATGAAAATTATGAAAATGATGAAAATAGAAATGTAAAATATGATAGTAATAAATATAATCAAAATAATAATATTATACCAAATGAAAAAAATATAAAACAATATCAAAATAAAAAAGATAATTCCTATGATTCAAAGAATAAAAGTTATGAAGAAGGTTATCAATCTGGAGATTCAAATGATAATAATCGTTATTCAAGTAAAAAATCTGGAATTAAATTACCAAATCAAAATAAACAAAGAAATAAGAATCAAAATAAAGAAAATATAATAGATGATAATGATAATGATAATAATAATTATAATAATCAAAAAGGAGAATATAAAGTACCAACAATAAAAGATAAAATTAATTCATCTTCAAAGAAAAATAATCGTCCACCTCATCCAAATTTAGAATATACAAATGAACAAAATTATGAAGATAATAATAATAAAGAAGGTCATATTAGAAAAAAAAATAGTCAAGGTGTAAGATACAATAGTGAAAATGTTAATAATAGAAATGACAATAATAATAATGATAAACATACATTTAATAAAGGTGGAAGTGCACAAGGAAGTAATAAAGGATTAATGGTAATAAGTCCAGAAGATACTTTTGGAATGAATGATTCACAAGGAGAAAATAATTTAAATCAAAAATATAGAAAAACAGGTGATTTTTATAATGAAAATAATAATCAATTTAATAATGAAAATCAATATAATAATAATAATCCAAATAATAAATTATCAATTAAAATTGCAAATAATAATGGAGTTAATGATTATGGTAATGAAAGTGAATATAATCCTAATCAAACATCAAATCAAGTAAATGATCAACAAAAAATATTTACACTTAAAGGAAATACAAACAGTGATAATTTAACAATGTCAAATCCAAGTAATAATCCAACATTTAATGAAGAAAGAGGTGCCAATAAATTTAATATTGAATATAATAATAATAATACAAAGAAAACTATTCAAAATGAAGATAATAGTAATAATCAAAATGAATCTGGTGAAGAAATTTTTTATAAGAAAAATACTATTGGACATGATTATATTCAAAATCAAAATAAATTAAATAATAATAAAGTTTTAAATAGTAGAAATATGGTTAATAATAGTGTTGAACCACAAAATAATAATATTAATGAACAAAAATCTTTAGAAAATTCATTAGCATCAAATCAAACAAGTAAAACTATGAAAATGCCAACTGAACCAGCAAAAAATTATGATGAATATAAATCAAGAAAAAATAGAAATTATCCTAAAAAAATGGATGAAAATAATTCAAATTTAGTAAATTTACTTTCAGAAGAGAATAAAAATTTGAAAGGTAATGATAACTATAATAATAATAGTAATGAATATGTCAATTATGAAGAAAAAGAAAATATGAATAATCAACAATTTAATCAAAATAATATAAGAAATGATAATATGAATAGTCAACAATATTATCAAGATAATATGAGAAATGATAATATGAATAATAAACAATATTATCAAGATAATATAAGAAATAATGATATGAATAATCAACAATACTATCAAGATAATATGAGAGATGATAATATGAATAGTCAACAATATTATCAAGATAATATAAGAAATGATAATATGAATAGAAATATCAATGAAGATTATATAAAAGATAATAGAGGATATAATCAATATATGGATAATGAAGAAAATATGAAAAGAAATATTAATATGAATGAAGGAAATAATGTATATAATAATATGAATGAAAAAATGATAGATCAAAATAATATGAATATTAAAATGGGAAATAATAATAATAGAAATAATCAAAATGTTATAATGAGTGGTAAAAATAGAAATATTCAAAATGAAAATGAACAAATGAGAAATAATAATATTTTAATGGGAACAAGGAACTATCAATATGATGATAATTCACCACAGAATATATATTCAAATGATTCGAATAAAAATAATTTAATAATGGGAAATAAATTTAGAAATGATAATTTAGATAAAAATAAACCAACAAATCTTCGTGATAATATAATTAAAATGAATGAAAATGCATATAGACCAAATCAAAATAATAATAATAATAATAGTAATAGTTATAAAAATACAATTCAATTTGGTAATTCATCAAATAGTGGAAATACATCAAGTCAATATGGAAGTGGATTATATGGAAGTTCAAATAATAGTCTAAATATGATTAATAATCAAATGAATCAAAGATTAAAAGGAAATAATAATATGGGAATTGATAATTATGGAATAAATAATGATTTATATGCAGAAAGAACAATGGGAATGAATAATAATAATAATAATAATATTAGAGTTAATTATAATAATAGTGGTTATAATAATAATTCTAAAGAAATTTTAGATGATTTATATAATAATAATTTCAGTGGAAATAAAAAAGATTTAAAAGATAAATATATTGCTATGAGATTTTTAACTAAAGGTGTTAATAAATATTCACTTGGATACTTTTCTTATTTGGTAAAAGATTATATGATGAAATTAGCTTATTTACAATCAATTGATAATATTTATAGATATATAATATTTAAAGAAAAAAGATATGGTATTAAAATATTATTTAGATTAATGAAAAAGAGGATAATATTTTATAAAATCAAATTCTTCCATAGATATCATAAAATTTACAAATTTCTACTTAAACATAAAAAATAAAATTAAGAGTAAATAATTATATTTTTAATTTTATTTTTATTATTATTTATATAATAAATATATCTTTTTTTTAAATATTTTTATTTTTATAAAATAAATTACAATTAAAAATTTATATAAAATAAATAAGAATAATATTTAATTTTAACAAAAATAAAAAAACATAATACAAAATAGAAAAAATACTTTATAATTTAATTCTCTTCATTTTTATTATCTTTAGAATAAGGATGTTTACTTTTAGGATTTGAGGTATCAAAATTTGTAGGATTAGCAGCATTAAATCTTCTCAGAATTTTATTTTTCATTTTATTTTCTTCATGTTTCTTTAAAATATCTAAAATTTCTTTTGCAATTTCTTCATGTTGAGCTTTAACATCAGGCCAATCATCAATAAATATTGGTCTTAAAATATTATCATCAATATTATACCAAAATCCTTTAATTTGATTATCATTTAAATCATCATCTGAATTTTTTTTTCCTATTTTTTCATAACCAATTGTCATTAATTCACCATCATAACCTTGTAAAGAATATTTTTGAAAAACTTCATTAAAAGGATCAATTTCTTTTTTCTTTTTTTTACCTTTTGAAAAATATTTTACAATTGAAGACATTAAAGCACCAAAAATTAAAGTAGATGAAAAAACTAAAATTAATGTTGAACTAATTAACATTTTTTTATTTTTATTTTCTTCTTTTGAATTTGAAGGAATTGAAATTGCTAAACCAAAAGCAACTGCTCCTCTTATGCATCCTGAAAAAAAAGTTAATCCTTGTTCATTTTTTGAAAATTGGAAAAATTTACATTTTAATAATTGTAAAAAGAATGATAAACCATAAATACTAAAAAATCTTCCTAATAAAATAAATATAAAAACTAAAATAATAAATTTTATTGAAAATGATTCATAAGGAATTGAAATTGAAGTAAGACCTAAATAAGTAAAAACAAATCCTTCACTTATATTACTCATTATTTTACTTACAATTGAACTTTCTTCTCTTGATTGAAATGATAAATTATAAAATGCATAATGTGACATAAAAATAGCACAAAATAATAATGCAATTATTGGAGAATAATCTAAAGTATCTGTTATTGAATAAGTTAAAAATGCAAAAAATACTATTAAAGAACTTTCTTGAACTCTATTTAATTGAAATGATTTTAATAATTTTAATATAAATGAACAAAATAATCCTCCAGATATTCCCATTAATGTTGACATTATAAATAAAATTAAAAATGAGTTTGTTATTGAAAATATTGAAAATAATGTGAATTCATTTTTAAAATCATAATTTTTTATTATTCTATATAAACCTATACATACTTCATCATTTAATACTCCAACACCAAATAATATTGAATATAATTTTGGATTTTCATTATCATTTATAAAATTTAATGCTACGACTGTATCAGTTGATGCTATTACTGATGAAAATAATAAAAGTGTTTTTAAATCTAATTTAAATTCTCCAAAAAAATTTAAATTATTAGAATAATTTATTAGTATTGCAATAGTACCAAATGATATTAAAGTACCAAAAATTCCAAAAGTGATAATAAAACCAAAATATTTAAAAAATGATCTTTTTTTTAAATTATATCCTGCACTAAAGATAATTGGTGGTAAAACTATATTAAAAAAAAATTCATCATTAAACACAATAAAAGAATTTAATTTTTGTCCTGTATTTAATGCATATTTTGAAATTAAAGCTATTATTGCTCCTAAAATCATACAAATACCACTTTCGTGAATATAATGAAATTTAAATTTATGAAAAATTGGAGTTGCAATTGTATGAAATATTAATATTAATATTGCAATTACTGTTTTAAATGATAATTTTTCTTCAGTTAATTCTACTTCATTTATTGTATTATTTGTTAATGAACTCATTTTTTTCTTTTTTTATATTAGAAAAATTTTTTTATTTATTATCAAAATATATTAACTTAAAAATTTAATAATTAAATAAAAAAATATTTATTCATTTATTTTACTGGATTAATTGTTACATAATTACCATTTCCAATAACAAAAATTGTACCAGATTTATTAAAAATTATATTATTTGGAGAAGAAATTAACTCAATTTTTTCCACATCTAAATAATTATTATCTGCATCATAATAATATATTTTTCCACCATCACCTAAAATATAAAGATTATTTGAATTAGTATGCCATTTAATTTTATTTATAGTATTTTTAAAAATTATTATTGTATTTAAGGACAATTCAACTAAATTTATAACCCATAAAACATTTTTAATATCATCTTTATTTTTAACTAAAGCTAAAAATTTATTATTATAACTAAATTCAATTTGTTGTGAAAAATCTTTTTCATTATTTACAAAATTTTTAAATTTCTCAATTTTAAAAGGAGCTTTATATTTTTTAAAATGACTAATATTTTCTCCTTTATCACCATATGTTTCATCTTCTTTAATAATAGTAACATTTTCATCAATAATAAATTCGCAAAAATCAAAAGAATCAAGAAAATGAAAATCTTTGTAAATATAATTAGACCCATCAAAACAAGAAATAGAAATTATATTATTATTTTTTTTAAAATCAAAAATTCCACTTTGATTAATTATATTATTGTCCATAACATCTTCATAAGGTTTCATTAAATAAACACAATCACCAGAATGTGAATTATAAATAAAAATTTGACAAAGTAAACTTGAATCAGAAATTATAATATTTTCACTATCATGTGCCCATTCAATTTTTTGTAAGTCAATAGTAGATATTTGAAAATCATTAATAACACTCCAATCTTTAATATCAAAAACTCCTATACAATCATGATAATTTGAATTTTTTGAATTTCTAAATTCTGCTAAACACATTAAATTATTTTGAAAATCATATCCTCTTTTATCGTTAAATTTTGGATTTATAAGAAAAGAATCTGAAATTATTGTTCTTTCATTTTTTAAATTTATATCAAGAGACCAAATTGATATTCTAAGACTATTACCAGAAAAAACTAATATATCAAGATGATTTTTATCTATATTTAAAGGAGAAAAAATTGCATTTGATAAACCAAATAATCCTTCATCTATTCTATTAGTAAAGTTATTTCCTTTTTTATTTAATGATTTTATATAACATATATTTCTTTCATTTAATGCTATTAAAATATAATTTGAAAAAGGAGAAAAATCAAAACTACTTATTATGTCTTTAAATTGGTATTTAAATAATGCATTATGAGATTTTAATTCTAATGTTGAGTATATTGATAGTTTAAAATTGTTTGATATTGCAATATATTCATCATTTGGAGAAAATTTAAATAAATTATCTGAACTTATTTTTTGTTTTGTGATTGGAATATTACTTTTTACTGATGATGAAGACATTGACATTATTGACATTTTATTTTTTTTATTAAATATTTTATTATTTTATAATAATAAAAATCATTAATTATATTTTATTAGATGAAAATAATTTAAAAAAAATTTGAAAATGAGAAATTTTTAAATGATTTTTTTCCCATAGAATTTAGAATAAAATGAAATAATCCACTTTCAACCTAATCATCTAAATAAAATAATGTGAATAAAAATTATAAATTATATTTTAAATTGAATTATTAATATTTTAAATCCAATCAAAAATTAATTTAAATACATCAAACTTTTTTATAATATGAATCCAAAATTTAAGAAAACTAAAAATTTTAAAGAAAATCAGAATAAAATTATTTTTTCAAAATGATTACTTAATTCATTAAATATTATGAAATAAAAATAGTTATTAAAATTCTTGTAACATCATAATTTTTATATATAATTTAAGGAAAAAAAAATAATTATCACCATATATAAATAAATCACTAAGAAATTCAATTAAAATATGAAACAAGCAAGAAAAAAATATAATAAAGGAAATACAAAAGAGCAAAAACTATTAGATGCTAAATTTGAAAAATATGTAGGAATGTTACCCCAATCTTATTTTGATCAATTTTCAAAATCAAAAATCCCAAAAGAAATTGCAAATCAAGTTCAAAAAATTAGAAATGAAAAAAATTTATCTCAAGAAGAATTAGCTAATTTAATAGAAGAAAATGTTTTAGCTATTAGAAATTTAGAGAATTGTAAAGGATCTTATAATACAAAATTAGTTGAAAAAATTGAAAAGGCTTTAAACATTACTTTTGATAAAAGTTAGAAAAAATAAATATTATGTTAATAATATCTTTTGATTAAATTTTAATATTTATAGAAATCTTTTTAAGTTTTTTTTGTTTTTCTTCTTTTTTTATTATGCTTTTTAATAGATTTTTTGATTTTTCATATTAAAATTTATATATCTTTCTAGAAACTAATTTGGAAATAATAATTTATTAATTATTTAATTCTTTATTCATTAATAAATAAATAATTATTATCAAAAAATAGTTTTATTATATATTTAAATTAATTAATAAATTTTTTAAATTTAAACAATAAAAAATCAAATTTAATTAATTATTATCAAAAAAGTAAATTTAAAAATTAATTTTAAATATATATAATTATACAATTAAGAAATGAACACCATTTCAAAATTATTGTTATTTTCTAAAATTATTCTTCATTTTATAATAGTGATTTTTTTATTATATTCTACTTCATTAATTGATTTATTGACTGATTTTGGTCTATATTTTCTTAAATTACAAATACTTTTTGATTTTAAATTAATTTTAGGATTAAAATAACAATTTCTTGAATAACTTTCATCTTCATTAAATTTAATCAATTCTCTTAATCTACTATTATCACCATATTCCCTTACAAAATTTTTTTTCTCATCAAAATCTAAATTATCATAAACATAATATAATAAAGGAATAAATTCTTCTTTTGATAAAGTCATATTTTCTTTATTAAATTTATTAAAAATTGGAAATAAAAGTTTCATCATATGATTTGGAATATCTTTTTTTGAGTTTTGAATTGAAAGAGGAGAAATATAACCATCTTTATCAGAATCTAAAACATTGAAAATTTTTTCACACATTTTATTTTTCATATTATTAACTAATCTTTCTGATTCCAAATTTTTATTTTTTATACAATTAAGACTTGTATTAAATTTTTTTAATAATTGTGATTTTGTCATTTGTTTCTTATTTATTCCTTTATAATATAAATGATTTATTATTTCATTTAAAGATTTTTTTTCTTGTTTATAATTTTGAAAATTTGTATCTTTATTAAATTTATCTATTCTCATTTTTTCAACATTTTTTTTTATTTTATTTGAAAATATATCTTGCCTTGTTAAAAATTTTTGTAATTTTTCTTCATTAACATCTAATGATTTTTTCCTTTGTTTTAAATGATATGTTTTTTTTTTATGAAAAAAGTATTTTTTTAAATCATTAAATAATGGTTTTTCTTCTAATTGAATATCTTTAAAAGTTTGATTAGCTGATGAATTTTTATTTGTTAAAAACATAGATAAATATTTTTCATTTAACATATTCAACAATTTTTTTTATTTATTAAATTTGTTTAAAAAATCTAATTTTTAATTATAATTTTAAATATATAAAAAAAATAAAATACAATTATAATATTTATGTATTTATCAAAAAGTTAACTTTCATAATAAATAGGATTTTGTTTCATTTTTAGTGAATTTAATTCATTTACAATAGAAATTTTTTCAGATAATTGAGATTTTAATTCAGTTTTAAGAGATTTTATTGTTGATAAATATTTTATATTTTCATCCTTTAAATATTTTTTTTCCTTTTCCAAATTATCAATTATACTTTTCATTTTATTAGTTTCTGATTGCATTTTTTTAATTTGAGATTGAAAAACTTTAATATCTTTTAAATGTTCTTCAATACTATTAATTTCATTTTGAAGAATTCCATGAGCATTTTTATATTTTTTGTTTTTTTGTTCTAAATCACCTTTTATTTTATTTAATGAATTAATATAATTTTCATAATTATCTATTTTAGATATTAATTCTTCATTATCTTTTTTTAAATTATTGTTTTCAAAAATTAATTTTTCACATTTTTTTTGTAAATTATTTGAAAAATCAAAATTTTGTGCTAAATTCATATTTTCTAATTTTAATTTTTCATATTGTTGTTTATATTCATTTTCTTTTCCTTTATGTCTATAACAACTCTCTCTTAATGATTTAATTTCTTTTTCATATTCTTTTATTTTACTTTTTAATTTTTTTTCCAAAATTATTTTTTCTTTTATTGTATCTCTTAATTCTAAAACATTTTCATTTGATTTTTTAAGAGCTTCTTGCATATCTAAAAATAGAGATGGAAGTAATTTTATTTCTTCATAATTTAAAATATTTGAATCTTGAATTGACCTCATTGTATTTATAAATCTTTTGCTTTCTAATAATTCTTGTATTCTTTCTGCATTACTTTCTATAATTGGGTTTGGTTTATATTGTATTTCATTTTCATTATCTGATTGAACTAAAATATTCATTTCTTGTTGATTATTTATTTGAGTTGAATTTTTCATATTATTATTTATTGTTTGATTATTGATTTCCATTTTTTTTAAATTAATTTTTAAATTTTATATATTATATAATTTATTAAAAAATTATTTATTTAATATATACCTTATAATATATCATATATTTTAATATTAAATATATCTAATATACCATATTTTAAAATAATTGTTTCATGTGTTGTTTATAAAATTATAATGAAAATAAGAAAATTAACTTGAATCATTATTATGAGAATTTAAAATTTGAATATGACTATTCCTTATATTTAAATGATAATTTTCTTTTTGATGTTCAAATTGATTGAATTTATGAAGACAAATTGGGCAAAAAATATTTTTTGTACTATTTTTATCAATCCAACTTTTAATACAATTTATATGATATCCATGATTACATTTCAAAATCACAATTACTTTATTAATTTTAAATTCTTCCAGACAAATTGGACAACTTTTATTAAATATAGATATATTTTGTGAATATAAAATAGTTTTAAATTGACCTGCATTAATTGAACTTTTTATATTTTGATTTTTATTTTTAATTGAAATCTTTTTACTGAAAGAAATAATGATAAATAAAAAAATAATTATGAATATTGAGCCAAATGCAATTAAAAGATAAAGAATTATTTGATTGAAAGTTATTGAATTATTAATTTTAATATTTATATTAAATGGATTTTTTGTTGGTAAATATGAATTATAATAATATATTGTTATTTTGTCAATAGAAAAATATTTTTTTTTTATTGTTTTTCGGTAATTAATTTCAATAAATTTTTCTTTATTTTCATCATAAATAAGATATCCTAATTTAGAATTATTATCATTATTTTGAATTTTAATTTCAATTTTTTTAAAATTTTCTTTTAAAATATCCCAATAACAAAATATTTCAAACTTATTATTATTTCCAACTAAATCAGAATCTATTAATTTAATATTATTTTTTTCTCTATGAAATTTTCCACAATACTTTTCTGAAATTAATGTATAATTTGATTCATTCTTACATGAATTTAATTTAATATACCAATTATCATTTGAATTCGAGTATTTACAAATCCCATTTTCGTAAATACAATTATAATTTGGAGAATTACATTTTATACAATTATCTATATTATTACAATTTATTTCATTTGTTTTTCTCATCTTTTTATTTTTTAAGCCTTTATAATTTCTTAATGAAAAATAATTTCTTTTTGAAATTTTTTGTTCAGCTTTTATAATTTCAATGATTATAAAAATAATAGGAATTTTACATATATTAATATTTAGACCTTTTATCATTTAATTTATTATTACGTAATTTAATGATTTAATTTTGAAGTGAAGTTTTTACTTTATTTATTAATAATATAAAAAATTATTTTTAAAAAAATGATTGGAAAAGAAAAAATTGTTAAATTATTTGTGGAATCAATTTTTGAAAAAAAACCTTTAATAGAAAAACTTCCAATAGAACTACAAGAAAAAATAATAAATCTAAAAACACCATCAAGTTCAACAGTAACTAGTGAGGCTAATCAAATAAATAAAAATTCATCAAATTCTATAAATAAAAATAAGAATGATAATAATAATAATATTCACAATAATAATAAAAACTCAGAAAATAAAAAATTAGTTCCTGAGAAAAAATTTATTACAATTAATAAATATGGTAATTTTGTTCAAAAAACAAATAAATCAACACTTTCAATAAATAATAATACAATAAAATCACCACAAAAAATTAAAAATAATAATACTTCAAATAATATAAACAATGATATTGCAATGATTTCAAAAATAACACAAGAAATAAATAAAGAACAAATTTATTATAGAAAAAAATGTGATATTATGAAAACTAGGTTAACAAATTTAAAAAGACAAGAAGAAGAATTAAATAAACAAATGGAAAATAAAAATAGCAAAATAGAAGAAATTGAAAAAATAATAAAAGATAAACAAGATTTAAAAAAATTATTAATTAAAATAAAACAAGATAAAGAAAATAAAATAAAAGAAAAAAAAGAAGCAATTCAAGCAGAACATATGTTAGAATTATATAGAGTTAAAAGTTCATTAATTAATATAAGGGAACAAAAACATTTAAATTATCAAAATTCAAAAACAGAAAATCAAAAAGAAAAAATAGAAAATAATTTAAAACAACAATTAAATAAACAAAGATTATATGAAATTGTTCAAAAAAGAAGAGAAAATTCACTAACAACAAGGAGAAATAATAATATTAATGAAAAAAATAAAAATTTAGAAATTGAAATAAATTCATTAAATGAAGCAAAGTTTGAAGTTGATAAATTAAAAAAAGATTATGAGGAATTAAGTAAAAAAGAAAATGAATATGTGGAAAGATTACAAAATTTGAAATTAAAAAATAAATTAAATAAAAAAATTTATGTTAATCCATTAACAACTAGTAATTTCTTTTTAAAGAATAAATTCAGGAATAAAAATGAATTATTTAAATTAAATCGTGTAAAAAGTTTTTCACAACCTAAAGTTGAAAATGAGACTCATAAATCACTTAATCAATTAATTCATCAAAAATCTTTATCTAGGAAAATAATTAATAATTCATGTCATTTAAATATTTTAGATGAAGAAAAAAAAATATTAGATAAAAGAAAAGAATTAGAGGAAAAAATATCATTATTAAAATCATCAATTGAGAAAAAAGAAATGAAGAAAAGTAATTCTTTTTTTTGTAAATAAATGATAATTAAATATAATGTAAAATTTATATAGAAAAATAATTTTTTTTAATTATTAAAATAACATCAAAATTTATATTTTATATTATTATTTAATTTTTATTTATTTGGAGATAATTTATCTAAAGTAGTTTTTCTTTCAATCATTTTAGGAGATGAAGTAAAAGTTGTAATTATTTCTATTGGTGGTACATTTGCACTTTCTCTTCTTTTACATTTCATTGAACCTTTTTTATCAATATAATGTTTTTTTCTTTTTTCTGAATTTGGAACTGTTAATAAAGAATTATTTAATATTCTTTTTGCTTTATTTTTTTTATTTCTTCCAATTGATTTTAAAAAGTTATCATCTTTTCTCTTTTCTTCTAAAATTTTACTTTCTTTTTCAAATATTTCATTTTCAATTATTTTCTTTTCTAATTCTTTTGTTTCATTAATTGGTTTTTTTAATAAAATATCTATTTGATTTCTTATAATATCAACTGAATCTAAATCTTTTAAGTCTAATAAATTTTCATATATTTTAAGTTTTTTAATAAAGTCAATTGAAAGGATATTATAACAATTTTCAGCAAAAAGTAAATAAATTCTTCTATAAAAAAATGAAGTATTTTGACAATATTCTTTATTTAAAAAATTTATTATTTCATCTCTCTTTATCCAATATTTTACTATTATTGCAAATAATTTTACTACTTCAGAATTAATTTTATATGATGAAATTTCAGCGGATAAATATTGTTTACCAAAATTATAAATTTCTGTTATAAAGTTATCATATTGTTCATATTTATTATCATAAAATTTTTTATAAAGAAATTCAATTGTAATTCCTAATGTTTTTAAAACTTTATTAATTAAATCATAGTATTTATTTGTTTGATCATCATTTATAAAATTTTTTAAAACTTTATTAAAACATTCAAAATTAAGGTAAAAATTATAAAAAAAATTCACAGAATCAATTTTAATAAGTACATTAAAAATCTCATCAATTTTTAAAACAACTTCTCTCATTTCATTTTTTATACTATATTCTTTAACGAAAGTTTTTTCATTAAATTTTTTAATACTTTTACTGTTTTTTTTATTACAATCATCAGAAGCAGCACAAATAAAAGGAAAAATATTTTCAAGAATACTTTTAGACAAAATATCATTATTTAATTCTTTTAATATAATAGATAAATTATCATAAAATAATTTTTTATATACATTTTTTAAATTTATAAATGTTTTTCTAAATTTATTTTCTTCATTATAATCACTTTGAACACTATAAAATGAATTTGTAGTAATCCCTAAAGTATCATCCATTTCAGGTGGAAATAAACTTTGAGTATAAATATGATTAAATAATTTAAATAATAATTCATTATCTTTATATTTTTTTATTACTATTACAACTTTATCAAAAATTTCAAAAAGAAATGAATAATCAAAAACTTTTTTTCTTTTTACAAAAATAAAGTTATTTAAAAATATATTAAAATTTTCGTATAATTTCTTATCATTTATTTCAATTTTTATCAAATAATTGGTTAAAGCAGTAAATATATAAATTAAATATTGATAATCTTCATCAATTAAATATGTATCATCTTGATTAAAAATTATTTTTATATGTTTATTCGTTTCATCAATTAATTCACCATTTTTAATAATTTCATCACCTATACTATATAAAATACTTTCAATAACAATACTCCTAAGAGAAATTTCCATATCTTCTAAATAAATTTTATAAATATCATTTATTGTTTTTAATTTTTGATATTTAGTTGATGTATCAGTATAAAATTTTTGAATTGATTCATAAAGATATCTTAATTGAAAAGCACATTCATATTTTACTAATCTTTCAACATCTTCTGATAGTAATATTATTCTTTTAAATATATCTTCATTATAAATATTATTTAATCTTAAAATACAAATTGATAAATAAATGCAATATTTTCTTTTTATAACATGTTGCCCAAATTTTCCTAAACCTGTTGTAAAATCAATAAATTCATTTGAAAATTTTTTTAATTGAATTTTTAAATTAATTATATTATTTAAAGTTTCTATTAAAATTGAAGCATTTTTATCATCTTCTTCTGGAATTGCAGTAAAAATAAAAATTATTATATTTTCATAAATTGCACTTATCTTTCCATTCATTTCAATTTTTTCATTAAATATGTTTTTTATCAATTCAAAAATGCTTTTTAAAAATGTTGAATATGTTTCTTCATTCCTTACTTTTTTACACCAATCTATTCCCATTTTCACACATTGAGAAATTGAATCTAAATGTTTTTCATTTTTATAATTATTGAATATTTTATAAAAATTATTTATTATATAAAATTTTTGTTTTTCGTCACCATTTTTTATTAAAAAATCTATTTTATTTCCATTATCAATTATTTTTTCATCAATTGTATATTTTTGAATTTCTTCGGCCTATAATTTGTTTAAATATAATTCAAATACTTTTGTATCATTTAAAACTACTTCGACTATAAAAGAACTCATTTTTTAATTTCTTTTATATAAATTTAATATTGTTTATTTAAATAGAATATTCTAATTATAGAGAGTAAAACAAAAAATGATGAAAGTAATATTATAATAAATGAATATTAAATATATTGAAATAAGAAATAATAGATATAAAAAAAGGAAAAATTTTATTAAATATGATAAAGATTTTTTCTTCTATTAAAAATAGGATAAAAAAATCTAAATAATATAGAATATATAAATAATATAAAAACTGGTAAAATATAAATAATATTAAACTAAATACTAAAATTACTATTATATAAGGATTAATAGAAAAAATCTTTATTATTCTTAATTTAAAAATTATTTTAAAATAGTAAAAATAAATAATATTTTTAAAAATAAGAAAATAAATCATATTAAAAATCAAATTTTAAAATTTTTTAATCAATATAAAAAAATCATCAATATAATACATTTTATAATTAATTTTTTGAAAAAATATTAAATTAAAATGAAAGTAAATTTTAATCGTATAATAATAAATCAAAATAAAGATTGGATGATCAACTTATTAACAAATTTTCTTCAATGTAAAATTTGTATGAATATTTTAAATGATCCATATGATTGTTTATGTTGCAATCAAACTTTTTGCAAAAAATGTATTATTAATTATATAGATACAAATAAAGAATGTCCATTTGATTCTTTTTTTCAAAATAAAGAAAATATATCACTAAATAATAATATTAAGTATAATATAAAACCTAGTTCATCTAATTTTCACAAATTAATTTCATCATTACACTTTTATTGTAAAAATAATCCTTTGGGTTGTAAAAAAGAATTATCTATTGAAGATATAAAAGAACATGAAAAAAATTGTCAATATTCAGATTCTAAAAATAGTACTGAAGTTTCAACTGAAAGAGATTTTAATAGTAATTTCAATATTTATCAATATAATGATATATATAAAAAAATAGTTAAAGATAAAAATAAAAAAAATGTAATAAGTTCAAAAACAAATAATATTTTAAATAATGAATCCCAAATCAATATGAATAAAAAAGATAATAATTTATATTTAAATACTATTAATAATGATGAAATTACTCAATTAACTGAAAAAATTAATACAATATTTGATTTAATTATACCTGAAAAATTTAAAATCAGAACTTATTCTCAAGAAAATATTAAAGATATTTATTCAAATCAATCCTCTTGTCCAACTTTTAATAATATAAATCCTTTATTATTAAGTTCAGAATCAAATAGATCAACAATTAAATCAAAAAAGAAAATTAATAATTCAAATGAAATTAATAATAGTTTAATGAAATTAACTTTAAACAGATTTAAATCTCAAATTAACGAAATTAAAAGTAAATTAAAATCTGTTGAAAAACTTGTTGGAAATAATACATTAAATTCATCAAATAAATCATCTAATCAAATGCTTAATTCAATAACAAAAACTAATTCATGTAAATTTATTTTTAATACTGAATCTACATTTGATATTAATACAATTTCTGAAAAACATAATAATAAAAAAAATAAAAATAATATTAATAGTTATTCAAAAAATGATAATAATCAATTAAAGAAAAAAAATAATGAATGTAAATTATTAGGGAGTTATAATACTCAGAAACATTTTTATTCTGCAAAAATAATTTCAAAAGATTCAAATAAAAATCTAAAAAAAGAGCAAAATAAATTAAATAATGAAAAAATAAAAGAAATATTTACTAATATATTAGATAAAAAAATAGAAGAAGTTCAAATTTATATTCAACAAAAATGTACAGAACCTTTAAAAGAATATATTATGGATCTTTATTTAGATAATTCAAATACTGTTACTGATAAAATTGATGAAATAAAAGAATTATTCTATACAAAATGAAAAAATTTAATTTTTTTTTTTCTTTTATAAATCAATATTTTAATTATAAAGTTTGTAAATTTTAAAAAAAAATTATTTTTATAAATAAAGTAAAAAATTAATTGTTATAAAAAGTAAAATTATTATTATTGTTTATTAATATAAATATAAAATTATATTTTTAAATGATAATATCCTTTCAATAGTTTATAATTAATTTTTAAAAATCTATATTTTCTGTAATATATTATTTTATTTTTTTTTCTTTATTATCATTTATTTCTTTTAATATTATAATTATTAATCCATTTTTTAAAAATTGGTTTTGTCTTTTTGTTTTTCTATATTTTGATTAATATTTTTAATAATTTCCCAACTTTAATTTGAAAATTTTAAAAAAATAATCTTTTCAAATTTTCCCTTTAAAAATAAAAAAAAGAAAAAAAAAATTAAAAATAATAATTAATTAATAATTTAATTAATAATTTATTATATTTAAAAAAAATATTATGTGTTTTATTTATAATACAGGACTATTAACTACTATAACTGAAGTATCAAGTAATTTTTTATTAGGACTTCCAATATTTTTTGGAATTCCATTTTGATTTCTTTTTTCAATTAACCTTTTTTTTTTTAACTCTCTTGCTTTCTTTAAAATTTCTTTAATTTTTTTTTCTGCCATTTTAGCTTCAGCAGAAGCATAATGTTTATCATTATCTTCATCATTAAAAACAATACTTTTAAAAGTAATATCATTCATATGTTGTTTAATATAATTAGTAGGAATAGGAAAAGCAGAATAAGAAATTTGTTTAATAGTAATATCAATAATTGTAGCTAAAAAAGGACCAAAAATCATTAATAACCAAAATTTCAAATCTTTAAATAAATTTTGTAAAACATTTGCTAATTCATTTTGCAAAGTAAAAGCTAATTTATCAGTACAAAGAACAAAAACAACAATATAATATAAAGCAATTGAAAGGAAAAAAGCAGATAAATTTACCCAATTCCAAAAATCTGAAATAATTAATAATTTATAGGATACAACATGAATAATTAAAGAAAAATTTACTGTACTTTTATACCAATGATTAAGAGTCTTACCAGAATCATCATATGTATCTTTTAAAGTTAATTCAGGTAAAAAATAACAAATTGTACCATGTAAAATTGCATATAAAATATAACTCCAAAATATTTTTAAATTAAAAAAATAATTTTTCTGTCCTGCAGCATATAACATAGGAAATTTTTTAACAATATATAAATCAACATCTCTTTCAAGTGAAAAAACAAATAAACAACACCAAGAAGTAAAAATAGCATTATACATAGTAGTTAAATAATCAGCAAAATATAATTGTCCACTAAAACCATTAGAAAAACCATATAAAATATCACTATATACTAATAATATATTCTTATAAAAATAATAACAAATAAATTTTGATATTTTCAAATAACCAATTCTTCCATAATTTAAAAGTAACTTTTCTAAAAATCTAAATTGTCCAATCGAAAAATCTGC
Organism: Isotricha prostoma; assembly: GCA_023807205.1. Taxonomy (NCBI): domain Eukaryota; phylum Ciliophora; class Litostomatea; order Vestibuliferida; family Isotrichidae; genus Isotricha; species Isotricha prostoma. The sequence continues at coordinate 20,451 of JAJMZS010003074.1, forward strand.
AGTTCTAACTGCTTGAGTACCTTCTTTACCTTGAATACCTACTCCAATATGTGCTTCCATTATCATTGGAACATCATTTGCTCCATCACCAATTGCTAATGTTACCCATTTTCCATATGTTTTAACTAATTGAACTACACGACTTTTCTGTTTGGGATTTGCTCTACAACATATTACACTTTTTGCTGCTATTGCTATATGAAAAAATAATAAAGATAAATTTTCATCTGCTAATACTTCTTCTAATGTTATTCCATCAACTATTAAACTTAAATCTTTTCCTTGTTTCTTTCTTATTTTTCTTCCTATTTCATCTAAGTCAATTTCTTGTGTTTGTAAATTGGAATTTATACCATATTCTGATTGTAATTGATGAATTTTATCAACTGTTGGAATATTATCTTGGACTAAGTAAGTAATGTACATATTTTCATTTATTAATTTACAACTTTTTGCTATTTCTTCTGCTGTGTCTTGTTTATCTCCTGTTAAAATCCATATTCTAATATTACAAGTTAATAATGTATATATTGTCTCTCCTACACCATCTTGTAATTTATCTTCTATTGCAGAACAACCAACAAATGCTAAATCTTTTTCCATTTTATCATAGAGTTCGTTTGTTATTTCTTCTTTTTTATTTTGATTTTCTTGTAATTTCTGATACCATTCTTCAAATTTTCTCTTTGATAATATTTTTTTACCCATTACTAATACTCTTAATCCTTCTTTTGATAATACATTTATTACTCTATTAACTTCATCTTGTTCATTTTCTTGAAATGATATTAATTTCATCATTATTGAATCAGCACCTTTACTATATAATTCATATTGTGATTTATCTCTATTGAATACTATTACACTCATTCTTTTTCTATTTGAATCAAATGGCATTTCTACTTTAAAATCATATTTTTTTTGAATATTATTATGAACATGATCAGTAATAGTCATTAAACTAAATTCTTTTGATGTATATTCATAACCTAATTGTTGAGCACCTTTAACTAATGCAATATCATCAGGTGAAGCTCCTTGATATTCAATAATATTATTTTTCCCAATTTCAGGAAAAATACTATGACATAATGTTAATAACAAAATAAAATCTTCTAAAGATTGTTTATCTTCTGAATCATCAGGATCATCAGATATTAATTTTTTATATATTCTTCTATCACCATTAATAGTAAAAGGCATATTTGGATCTGTTTCATCTTTTATTGTCCCATATACTTTACCATTAACATATACTTTTTTTAATACCATTGAATTTTGAGTTAAAGTTCCAGTTTTATCACTAAAAATAAATTCAACTTGTCCTAATTCTTCAATTAAATCAGTTGCTCTACATCTAGCAGGTTTATTAATTGAATCATCATATATTTCATTATCATAATAAATTAATAATCCTTGTACAATTTTTATTATTTCTAAAACAACATATAATGATATTGGAATCATATTTGAATAAGAAACAAAATAAGTAAAAGTATTAGTGATAAATTTAATTAAAGAAGATTGACTATTATGTTTAATATAAATATAATTATAATTTTCAGAATGTGTTTTTTCAAAATTTAAACATAAATAACCAAAAACAATACATAATGCAATTTCAAAAATAAAAACACTATATAACAATTTATTCATAGTATTTAAAACTTTAGACATTTTAAACTGAGCAGCTTTTCCATTTTTTGATATTTTAGTATTTTTCCCAGAATAAACAACAATTCCACAAACATATTTAGTATTTTTTAAAACACAACCTTTAAGAATCATATTATTCATTTTACAATATACAGGTTCATTAAAATCATGAGACATAATTTTCCCATTCCAAATATTTAAATTTTCATTAGGTTTATCACATTCAATAGTACCTTGCATATTAACATAATGACTCTCATTAATATTCTTAAAACTCTCCAAAGAAGCTCTTTCTTTCAAATTAGTTTCACCATCTAAACTTTTAGTTTCAATATAAGAATATCCACTCTCATTAGAAGATTTAATAATTAAAGTATCAGCTGAGAATTCTTCATCTTTTTCAACTTTTATTATATCACCTGGAATTAAAGTCCAACATTTAACTTGATTCCAATTACTATTTTCATATTTCCAAACTAAACGATTATTTGATGCTTTATCTTGTTTATATCTTCCATAATCTTCTAATGCTTCTTTTACCATTGTACATGCTAATACAAAGGCAAATGTTCCTATCATTGATGCTGGTGCTATTGGAGAAAAGGAACAAAATGTTAATATTGTTACTATTAAAAAATATATGTTTGCTGCTCTTTTAAATTGCATTAATAAACTTTTTGGTGCCCATGTTATCATATTGTATTTTGTTGTTACTATTAAGTTGTTTGGAAATTTTTTATTTAAATCTAAATTTGGATTTTGTTCTCCGTAGTATATGTTTATTTTATTGTTATCATTGTAGGAATTTTCATCTTCTGACATTGGTTTATTTTTTTTATTTTTTTTTATTAATTATTATTTTTTTGGTTTTTTTTATTATGGTGATGCTTATTATTTTACATTTTTTTGTTGGTATTTTTTTAGTTGGATTTACTACTGTTAGTGTTAGATATTTTTTATATTTTTTTAATTTTATTTTGTTATTTTTTTAGTTTTCTGAAATTGATGAGTTGAAAAAAAAAGAAGAGAAAATTATGGAAATAAGTGATAATGTTAAATATTATTTTTATGTTGAACTTATTTTTTCATTGTTTTTTGGGTTTTTTTCGTTTTTTACAAATTCTAAATTTGTTTTATTTATTTCTCTTCCTATGCCAATTTATAATGTTTATTCTTTTTTTAAATCAACTTATAAAATAGATTTTAAAATAGGAGATACTATAAATAATCAAAAAAACTTTGAGAAAGAAAGTTTAAAATATAAAATTAAATTTGGAATTTATATTGTAATTTGTGTTATTTCTTTCTTTATAATGATTATTAGTTTTTTAAATTTTTTTTTTAATATTTTATTTGAAAATTATGAAGAATATTAATAATTATAAAAGAAAAATTTTAAAAAAATTTTTAAATTATATTTAATATAAAACTAATATTATTTAATATAAAAAAATATCAATGTATAATAGAAATGATTCAAATTATTATATACCAAATAAGATGATGAAATCAGAAAATGAGATTTATATGATTAAAGATTCCAATAAAAATAAAATAAATGAATTATTTAAAAAAGTTCAATTAACAAATTCTAATGAAAAAATAGGACTTGATGAGGATATAGAAAAAAATAACAAATCAATTATTTCTTCAATTAAATCAACAAGAGAATTATTTAGAAATTTTTTTAATATAAACGAAACAAAAAAGAAATATGATGATAAATTAGAACAAAAATATCAATCATTTCATAAATATTTAAAAAAAAGAAACAGAGAAGATTATCTTCAAAAAGGAATAAATATGAGTTATTTAAGACAATATAAAAACCCAGAAAAAGAAACCAAAATAATTAATAAATAAATTAGTTTTTATAATTTATTTTTATAAAAAATATAATTTTGTAAATAACCTTCAATTTTTTGAGTATTATTTTTAAATTTTGATGATAATTCTTTTATGTTTGAATTATTAACTTCTGATATTAATTTTTGTGTTTTATATTTTCCAATTAAATTTTCTATTTCTAATTGAATAAAATTCATTTTTTCTTTAATTAATTGTTTTTGTTCTGAAGTATATTTTACTTTTTCTTCTTTTTCTTCATTTTCATTATTTGCTTCTTTTTGGGAAAAGTCATTTAATAAATTAGTTAAATTATTATCTTCTTCAATTATTTTTTCTTCATTTATATTTTCATTTATTTTATATAGATTTGTATTATTTTGTGTTGTATCTGATAAATTATTTCCTAAAAATTGTGTTAATCCAATTTTATTTTTATTATAATCATATTCCATTTCATTAATATTTGTAATATTTTGTGTTGTATCTGATAAATTATTTCCTAAAAATTGTGTTAATCCAATTTTATTTTTATTAAAATCATATTCCATTTCATTAATATTTGTATTATTTTGTGTAGTATCTGATAAATTATTTCCTAAAAATTGTGTTATCCCAATTTTATTATTATTTATATTATTATTATCAACTTTCTTTATATTTTCATTTTTTTTATCTTTCTTTTGATTATCATATTTTTCTTTATTTTTATTTTTTATACTATTTTTAGATTTATTTTCTTTAGGATTATCAAGGTTCATTATTTTAATATATGTAAATAAATTATACAACTTTGCTTTACCAATAAAAACATAATTTTGAATAATTTCATCAATAGATGGTCTTTTTTCAGGATTTTTAACTAATAACATATTAACCATATTTACTAATTCTTTTGAATATTTTGTATCAATTGGTTTATATTTTTCTTTAATTACTTTTTTTTTTAATTCTTCTTCAGAATTAGCTTTAAATGGTTTATTTAACATACACATTTCATATAAAATAACTCCAAGAGACCATATATCAGTTTTTTTATTATAAGGTTTTTTTTCATACATTTCAGGAGAAATATAATAAGGTGAACCAATAAAAGTTTTTGTAAATTCTGAATTTAATTTTTTTGCAGATTTAAAATTTTTAATTTTTACAGTAAAATCTTTAAATAATAATATTGTTTCTGGTTTTAAATTTCTATGAATAATATTTTTTGAATGAATTTCATGTAAACCTAATGAAATTTGAATAAAAATTTTCCATATTAAATCTTCTTTTATAAGAGTTTTTTTTTCTTTTTTAGTTTGATGTAAAAAATCACTTAAAAAACCACCATCACAATATTCTGTTATAATATTAAAATCATCATCATCACCTTGATAAGCATTATATAATCTTAAAATAAATTTTGAATTAAAACCTAAATAAAAATTACAATCATTTTCTAAATCCTTTGTTTTTTCTTCATTTATTTTCTTTAAATTTACTCTTTTAACAGCATATTTAAAAGAAGTATTATCTCTAGTAGCTAAATAAACTATAGAAATATCATTTTTTTTTAAAATTTTTAATAATTTATAATCATTAAATTCTTTTTCCATTTTAAATATATTTTTTCTAATAATAAATAAAATAATTAAAAATTAAACTAAATGTTTTCTTAAACAAAAATTAACAACATCCTTTCTTATTTGGTTTACTTTGATTATTGTTTAATTTAAGATTACCAGATTTATTATTTTTATCAATATTTTTATTATCTTTCACATCATCAACTTTACTAGCAATATTATCTAAATATTTTTTTGCCATTAATTCAATTAATTCAGTAATAGCTTCATCATTTTTTGCAGTAGTTTCTTTAAATACAGCACCAATTGATTGAGCATATTCTTTTCCTTCTTCAATTTTAACTTGTTCCTCTTCATATAAATCACATTTATTTCCAGCAACTCCAATAATAAGTTCTTCCTCTAATGCACTTTTTATATATTGGTACCAATATTTTTTTAATTCTTCAAAAGTTTCTCTATCTGTTATATCATAAACTAAAAGTGCCATTTTTGAATTTTTTACAAACATTTGATTTATTGTTCTATATTGTTCTTGACCACATGTATCCCATATATTTAATCTTATTGATTTACCATTTATTTCGAGTTCTTTTTGAATTGTATCATAACCAATTGTTGCTGTTTTTTCTTCTACAAAAGTATGATCAATGTATTGTTTTATTAAACTTGTTTTTCCAACATTTGTCTCACCTACAACAATTAACTTTACTTCCTTTTGTCTATCCATTTTTTCTGATTAATATAAAAATTATTAATTAAATTTTATATTTATGAAGTTATATATTTATATAATATTTTACCTAAAATATAATGGAAGAAAAAATAAATTTTGATTTTATTGAAAATCTACAATATTTAGTTAGAGATGAAATTTCAACAAGAGAAGCAGCAAAAAGAAATAATGAAACATTATCAACAAATATTATAAATAAAACAAAAGAAATTTATTCAAATAAAATTAAAATACTTTCAATAGAAAATATGCAAAAAGATCCAAAAAAAAATAAATTTGAACTTGATGAAGAAAATAATATTTTTAAGAAAAATGCAATTATGAAACAAACAATTGATGCATTTTTTATGTGTTTAAGAAAAGATCCTGAAATTATTTTTAAAATTTTAACAGGATTATCTAAAAACGACGTAGAAACAATTAGTTATTTTATTATGAATAATTTTTATGAAAATATTTTATCACCTTATAAAACAGAAGATGAATTATTATCTTTAATTTTTAGATTATTACAATTAGAAATTAATTTTTTAAAATCAAAAAATGATTTTGATTCTTTTTTACAAAATAAAACATGTGGTATATTATTAAAACAGTTATGTAATAGAATTGAAGTTAAAGAATTTTTTGGAATGGTTTTAGAAGATATTTTATCAAGAATTGAAAATCAAAATGAAATTGAATGGTCTTTTTCAATAGAAAATTTGAAATTAAAAAGAACTACAAATTTACTTGTTCCAGAAACATTTTCATCACAAAAAGAAAATTTAAATTCTAAATTCTTTAAAGATTATTTTTGTATGTTTCAAAAAAAGTTAATAAAAGATTTAGAAGAAAAATTAAATAATCAAGATTTAAAAATTTATTATCAATATATTTTATCAAAATTTACAGATGAAAATGAAGGATGTTTTTCAAATGAATCATTAATTAATATAATTTATGAAGAAGAAGATTCAGAAGAATTATTAAATGAATATATTATGATTTTTTATAATATAAAGCAGTCAATAATATTAATATTAAATAATTTAATTGAAAATATAAATATTATTCCATATTCTTTAAAATGTATTTGTAAAATGATTTCAATATTAATTAAATCAAAATTTCCTGATATTAATATAGTAGAAGAAAGTATCTTTATTAATAAATTTTTATTCTTAACTATATTTAATACAATATTTTTTGAACCAGATATAAAAGGATTAATAAGTTCATTTATAATATCTCAACATACAAGAGATAAAATTGTAATTGTTTCAGGTGTTCTTGAGGTTTTAGTTTCATTTAATTTATATAATTGTAATGAACATAAAGATAAGACACCTTTTAATTGGTTTTTTGTAAAAGAAGGAGTACCAAAAATATTTGAATTAACTAAAAAAATTACAAATATTTCATTTTCTAATTATATTAATAAATTAATTTCAGGTGAAATAGAAGATAATGATTTTTTTTATGATTCTTTTACTCAGAATCCAAATTCAAAAAGAGTTCAATATACAATATGTTATCAACCTAAAGAATTTTATTTATTATTAAATATACTTAAAAATTTTGATAAAACATTTTTTATTCCAATTCAAAATGATAATACAAATCAAAATAATACTCCTCAATCAAAACTTCAAGTAAATAGAAGAGTATTATCTAATTTAATTAATAAATTTACTATTAAAACTAATATGAATTTTGTAGAACAAATATTTTTAAAATCAAATAATTATTTATTAGTAACAAAAACTGAAATTTCACCTCAATTTTCTCATTTAGCAAATTTTGAAGAAAGACTTAAACCATATAAAATTAATGTTAAAAATTTAAAAGAAGGATTAGAAAAAAATTTATCTATTATTGAAAATTATATATGTGAATTATTATTTAGATTTCCACCTCTTGATAAAAGAGATTTTTCAATTGAAGAATTTTCCTTTTTAGAATTTTTAGAAGAATTAAAAAAATTTGGTAATATAAAAGATGATATGAGTATTCCATTTGAATGGTATTGTGAAATTTTATTTGATTTATTAAAAAAATTACCTGAAGAATATCAAAAAGATAATTATTCAAAACTATTACATAAGATTAAAAATGATCTTAATTCATCTATTGAATTATATAAAAAACATTCTTTTGATTGGCATTCATATGAATCAGTTTCAAGAGATTTATTAAATAAATTAAAAATAAATATTGATGCATTAGAAGAAATTAATGATAATAAAATAATTATGGATCAAATTAATTCTATTAAATATAAAATTTATATGCATCGTACAATTTCAAAAGGTTTTGATGTATATGAACAAAATATTCCAAATCAAAATCTAAAAAGTAGTCAACAACGTTTAATTGAATGTTTGAAAGTAAATGATTTTATTAATAATTTCCCTGATTTTGTTTCATATTCAATAAAAAGTAAAAATTCACTTTATGAAATTGAAAATGAATGTAGAGTTTCTTATGTGATTAATAAATATATTGGATTATTAATAAAAAGACAATTAATATTAAATGAAGAAAAATTTAAAAAATATATTTATTCATCTCTATATTCAAAAATGTCTTTAATATCAATTATAGATGATGATCTTCTTTTATATCAAAAATGTATTAGTTTAAATTGGGTAGAAATGAGTAATATAGATCCAAAAAAACCATATTTTTTTTATTCAAATTTATTAGTAGATGCAAATAAATTATTTAGTGATTTAGATAATGAAAATTCACCAATGGGTAAAATAAAAGCAATAAACAATCTTGAAACTTTAATATATAAAGTTTTAATATTTAATGGAATAGAAATTCCTGGTGAAGATGATAAAACTCCATTAAGATTATTTCTCTTTATTAAAAGTGCTCCAAAAAAATTTAATTCAAGTGTTAATTACTTAAAATGTATTGATGAAGAAAATTATATGCAATATCTTACTAATTATATTGGAATACAAGATACTTTAATTTCAGATTCAATTGAATTTGATGGAATAAGTAAAGAAGAATATCACTTAAGATGTGCTAAATCAATTGAAAAATGGTGTAATACAGATGAATAAAAATCAATTAATTTTTTATTTAAAAAAATCAATTTTTTAATTAAAACTTAACTATTTGATATTTAAGAATTTTTATTATTTTGACAACAACTTCTTTTTTTCTCTTCATTAACTTTTTTTTCTGAGAGAGTAACAACAGCTTTATCAGCTTTATCAATAATAGTATCTTTATTTTTTTTATAAAATTCTTGAACTAATTCAATTATAAAAGAATTAACAGAATCAAAATTAGTTGCAGTAGTTTCTTTAAATATCATATTATTTTCATTTGCAAATTTTTTAACTTCTTCAACACTAATTTCTTCCTTTTCATATAAATCACTTTTATTTCCAGCTAAACCAATAATAATATCTTGTCCTAATACTTCACAAACTTTAGGATACCAAAAATCAACAATTTTTTCAAAAGTTGCTTTTTTAGTAATATCATAAACTAAAATTACAATTTTTGAATTTTTTAAAAATATTTTATTTACAGTTCTGAATCTTTCTTGTCCTGCTGTGTCCCAAATATTTAAATTAATTTTTTGTCCTTCTATAATTAAACTACTGGCAGATTGATCTGAACCTATTGTTGTAATATAACCTTGTGAAAATTCTTTAACGATAAATTGTCTTATTAATGATGATTTTCCAACTTCTGTTTCTCCTACAAATGTTACTTTACATTGAATTTCATTCATTTTAATATGTTTTTTTTTTGTTAAAATATTTTTTTTGTTAAATTTTTTTTTTTATGATTTAATATATAAATTATTATTTTTTTTTATTATTTAATTAATATATTTATTTATATTTATTTATATATGTTATTTTTTTGGTTTTGAAAATTTGTTATTTATTTTTTGTGGTTTGTGTTCAATAAATTTTTTCTTTTTTAGTTTTGTTCTACAAAAAGGACATTCTTCATTAATTTTTAACCATTTTTCAATACATTTAAAATGAAATAAATGACCACATTTTAATTTTGTAACATTATCATTTACTCTAATATTACCTAAACAAATTGAACAAGTTGGATTTTCAATTCACCTTTTTCATTTTTTTCTAACATATTTTTAGTCATTTTTTCATTATTAATTTGTGTTTTTTGTTTCATATCAAATGTCATTGCAGAACCTAATAAATTAATTTTATTTCCATTAAGATGGAATTTATTTGTTAATTTTGAATCATTTGTTAAATCTTCTTCAACTTCAATATTTTGTTTTTTAAATCTTTTATTAGAATAAATTTCATAATTTCCATTTTTATTATTACCAATTAATTGATTAATATCTGAATTTATTTTATAACTATCATAAAAAAATTGATTTTTTTGTTTATCATAATCAATTTTATCACCAAATTCAGGAAATTCTTCTCCCATTTCAAAAGGATTATTTTCCCTTCTCATATATTGATGAAATTTATCATTTAATGCTAATTTATTAGGATCAATATATTCTTCTCCTAATTTTATTATATTTTCAGTATTTATTAAACTTCCACATTTATGACATGTTGTTTTCTTTGTTCCTGGAGGAAGATATTTATAATGTCTTTCACCACATCTTTCACATATAAAAGTTGATGGTGTAAAACTTTCCATTTAATTATTAACAAATTAAAAAAAATAAAAAATCAAATTATTTTTTTTTTCTTTTAATAAAAACAAATAAATATTATTATGAGTAAAAATGATGAAAATGAAAATGAAAATAAAAAGGAAATTGAAATTAAATTAGTTTTTGTAGGAGAAACAAAAGTTGGAAAAACATCATTAATAAATCAATATATTAAAAATGTATTTCATCCAGGATATATATCAACAATTGGTTCAGATAAATTTATAAAAAAATTAATTTTAGATGATTCAAAAATAATATTGTTAGTTGTTTGGGATACTGCAGGACAAGAAAGATTTAGAGCATTAAATACAATATTTTTAAAAGGAGCTAATATAGTTTTAATGGTATATGATATAACAAATAAAGAGTCTTTTGAAGAATTAAAAAATTATTGGTATGAAATTGTTGTTGAAAAAGTTAATGGTAATTTTATTTTAGGAATTGCAGGAAATAAATCTGATTTATATGAAAATTCACAAGTTCCTTTAGAAGAAGGTAAAAGTTATGCAAATAAAGTTAATGCTATTTTTTCTGAAACAACTGCTCTTAATTTAAATTCAATTCAAGATTTAATTAATTCATTAGTAAAAGAATATATTGATAAATTTTTAAAAGAAAAAGAAAAAGAAAAAGAAATTAATACTCGTAAACAATTGAATAAAGAAAAAAATAAGGAAAAAAGAAAAAAATGTTGTAATAATAATAAAAAGAAATAAAGGACTTTTTTTAATTAAATTAAGAATCTTTAGATTTATTATGTTCATCATTTTTAATATCATTATTTTCATTTAATTTATTATCTAAATTAAATGAATCACTTTTTTCACAAATTTCAACTTTTTTAACAATATTTTCATCATTATTTTTATTTTTCAAAATTAAATAATGAATAAAACTTAAAAAACTAGCAAAAAAATAAATAATCATAATAGATAACATTCCAATTTTTTTCATTCCTTTAGGATAAAAAAAATCATTAATAGCACCATATAAAACTGGAGAAGGTCCACTAACAAAAATAATTTGAGTAAGATTTGCAATTGAATTAGCCATTCCAGTTAATTCAATACCAACAGATAATAAAATAGCACCTTGAATAAAAGTAGTTGCAGAAATATTAAAAATTAAACAAACCATTAAACAAAAACAAAAAGAAAATAAATTATTCATTAAAACAGAAAAAATTCCAAAAATTCCTCCAATTAATTGTAAAAAAAATAAAATTAAAGGAGCATTTTCTGATTCATAACTACCAAAAAAATAATTAATAAAAGATATTAAAAACATTCCTAATAAAGGACCAATCATACAAACAATTGTATATGAAATAAAAATTAATTTTTGATCTTCTATTTCTAATGCATTTCTCATATAATCTGCACACCAATAATGAACTGCTGTTAATGAACCAGCCATTAATGAATGTATCCAATTTTCAAGTTGGAATGTTTTATTTGTTAATATTAATTTTATTTGAGATAATATTTCCTCAAATGATAAATTTTCATTTATTTGTTCTTGAATTATAAAAGTTGATTGTTTCTTTTTTAATTTTGATAAATGCTCTTTTTCACTATTTTCATTCTTTTCATTTTTTTCATTTTTATGTATTTTTATATTTTTTGATGATATTAAATTTGTTGAAAAATATTTTGAAGGAGAAATTAAAATAAATAAACCTACGAAAGTTAAATAAGAAGCTTCAGTAACAAAACCATATTTCCACTATATAAAAATTTAAAAAAATATATTTTTTTATTACATTTTTTTCTCCATATAAAATATTAAAGAAATATCCAATTACTTTTCCAAGAGGAATTAAAACTTGTAAAAATGTCATTTGTACAGTTTTATAATTACTAAAACCAAATTGATCAATCCAAACTGGAATATAAATCCCAGGTGGCATATGAGCAAAACCAATTACTCCTCTAAAAAAAATTAATGTACTTCCTTTATTAGAAGCTTTAAACAAATAAAGAAAAAGAGCTTTTAATAAAACAAAAAAAGAAAAAATATATTTTCTATTACATTTATTTACTAATAATATATATGCAATACAACCAAATGCTCTTCCAAATCCTGTTGATGTTCCAAATAAACCAAATTGCTTGTCATTCATTTTTAAATCTTTTTTTATTTGTTTAGATGCTGATGATAATATTCCTGATGAATTATTTACTGCCATTTCTTCACTTACTAATATTATAAATAAAATTAAACGAAATGTTTTTGATAATTCTATATCATGCTCTTTTTCCTTTTTATAATTCTAAATTATGAAATAAAATTTATTATATTACTAAAGAATCTATTTCTTTTTTAGATAAATTATCCATATAAACAATGTAATTTTTTTAAACTTTTTAAATAAACAAATAAAAAAAACATAAAAAAAAATAAAAAAAAATTATTAAAATCTAAAAACACAAAATTATATTATAAAAAATAACATAATGATATTTTATTAAAATAATATAAATACAATAATAATATAATAATATAAAAAAAATGAAAAAACAAGCTAAAATTCCAGCAAAAGGAGGTTATGATAAAGAAGCATGGATGGCAAATCTTGATAAAGCAATGGAAAACGAAGCAAAAAATTCAACATATAAAAGTTCAAAGAAAGCACCAGTTGATCAAATAAAACAATTTGAAGCTCGTTTAGATGCTGCAATGAAGAATGAAGAACAAAACTCTTCATATAAACCAAGTCTCCGTCCTGAACAAAGAAAAAAACCACAAGTTGATCCAAACAAAGCATTCGAAGAAAAATTATCAGCAGCAATGAAAGCAGAAGAGGAAAATTCATCATATAAACCAAGTCAAAAGAAAAATCCTCAAGGTACAAAACCCCAACCAATTGATTATAATAAACAATTTGAAGAACGTTTAAATGAAGCAATGCAGAAAGAATCAGAAAATCCAACATATAAACAAACACAAAAGAAAAAACCACAAGGTAATACAATTCAAAATCAAAGAGAACAATTTATGAATAGATTAAATGCTGAAATGGAAAAAGAAGCTGAGAATTCATCATATAAACCATATCAAAAAAAACCAGCACCAGTTGATCAAAATAAAGTATTTGAAGATCGTTTAAATGCTGAAATGGAAAATGAAGCTAAGAATTCATCATATAAACCATATCAGAAGAAACCAGCACCAGTTGATCCTAGAGATGCATTTGAAGATAGATTGAATCAAGCTATGAAAGCAGAGGAAGAAAATTCTAGTTATAAACCTAGTGGGAAATCTATGGGTCCTAGAGGAGGAAATAAACAACAGAATCAACAAGATTTTTTAAATAGACTTGATAAGGAAATGGAAGCTGATTCTAAGAATTCTAATTATGTACCTTATAATCAAAGGAAAGTTGCTAAGAATGATCCTATGGCTGATTGGATGGCTAGAGTTGATAAGGAAATGGAAGCTGAAAGTCAAAAAGGGAAAAAAAAGAAGTAAATGTGTTTTTGTTTATGTTTTGTTTTTTTTATTTTTTTTTTTGTTAAATAATTTTTCTTTTTTTTATCATTTATTATTTTTTTATTATTTATTTTTTTATGTTAAAAAATTTGGAGTTTTGATTTTTAAAATGAGAGTTATTTTTTATATTATATTTTTTTTATGAATATTTATAATAAATTTTTTATATTTATTTGATTTGATTAAAAATGTCTGATGATGAAGAAGGAAGTGATATGATTAAATGTAAAATAACATTAATTGGTGAATCTACAGTTGGAAAAACATCAATTATAAAACAATATATATCAAATATTTTCAATAGGGATATATTATCAACAATAGGAGGAGAAAGAGAATATAAATCAATAGTAATTAATGGTAAAAAAGTAAGATTAGTATTTTGGGATACAGCAGGTCAAGAAAAATTCCGTTCATTAAGTAGAATATTTCTCAATAAATCCAATATAGTGGTTTTTGTATATGATATAACAAAAAGAGATACTTTTGAAAAATTAAAAGAAATTTGGTATCCAACTGCAATTCAAATTTTAGGAAAAGAAAATGTGGTTTATGGAGTAGCTGCAAATAAAAGTGATTTATATGAAAATGAAGAAGTTAAATATGAAGAAGGTGAAGCTTTTGCAAAGAGTATTAATGCAATAATTAAAGAAACTACTGCCATGAATCATAAACAAATAGAGGAATTAATAACTGATTTAGTAAAATCTTTTCTTGATAGAGGATTGGATGAAATTGATCAAACTGATACTACAAGTAAATTAGAAGTTGCAAAAGCAGTAAAGAAACCAAAAGATAAAAATTCAAAATGCTGTTAAATTAAATATTTATCAATATAAAATCATAAAATAATCAAATAAATTATTAATAATATTTTAATTAAAAAAAGAATATTATAAACTCAATCATTTAAAAAAATAAAAAAAAACATATTAAATAATATTCAAAAATTAAAAAAAAATTCAAATAAAATTTAAATAAAATCACAAAAAAAAAAAATGGACAACCAAGAAGGTAAAATCCATAAAATAACAATAAAAAAATAGAAGACTACATAGAAAAAGCTCAGCAAATTTTCACATATTTAAATGACTTTCGTAAAAACCCAAAATCTCTAGCAAAAAAATTAGAACTCCTTCGAACTTATTTAGACACAGATACAAACGTATTAAGTGAGCCAAATAAAATCCAAATCCAAATGGTAGAAGGTGACAATGTTTTCAAAGAGGCAATTTCCTATTTAAAAAAATTGGATCCCTTACCACCACTTCAATGGGATGAAAACTTAGCAATGAGTGCAATGGAACATGTTTCAGATATAGGACCAAAAGGTCTTTTATTATATCAAAGTTCAGATGGTATGGAACCAGAAGAGAGAATAGGAAAATTTGGTAATTATGTTGAATCACTTGGAGAAAATATTGATTTTGGTCCAAATGATGCTTTAGGTGTTATTATTTCTTTAACTTTAGATGATGGTGAAGAAAGTAGACCTCATAGAGATAATTTATTTAAAAGTGAATATCATAAAGTTGGTATTGCTTGTGGTCCTCATAAAACTGAATTTCAAATGTGTGTTATGGATTTTGCTTATGATTTTTTACCTTTGGGTGATAAAGGTGATAAAGTTTTAAATGTTGGAAAAGGTGAAATGTTAAATAATTCTAATTATGGTAATAATGGTTTTGGTGGGAATAATAATGCTATTGGAAATAATGTTAATCAATCTCCTCTTGTTAAATTAAGTTTAGAAAATGATGAATTTAAAAATGCTCTTAGACAATATAGTGGTAGTGGTGATGGAAAAGGGGCTTTTGGAAGTGATGTTGATGTTTTGACTAGAGAAACTAAGAATTTAATGAAGAAAATGAAGGTTGTTGAAAAAAAAGTTGAAATTATTACTACTGTTACTTATACTTATAATGATGGAACTACTAAAGAAATGACACAAACTGAAAAACATTCTTTTAAATTTTAAATTAAATAATAAATTAAACAAAATATTAAATTGAAAATTATTTAATTTTTTTTTTTTAATCTTAATATCATAAAATAAAAGAATAAAAAAAATAATTTAAATAAAAGTTCATAAATTATAAATCGGAAAATATAAAGAAAGTATATCCGTTTTTAAAAATTAATATAATATAATAAATTTCATACAACAATCAAAAAAAAAAAATAAAATATTAATAAATAATTATATATAGATTTTTTGTTTCAAATAATTCCCCATTTCTAAATAACCCCCTAATAAATAAATAAATATACTATTTTTAACAATAAAAGTTATTTTAAATAAATAATTTTATTTTTAAAAACAGATGAAAATATTAGAAGAAAAAGATTTTATATTTGCATTAATTTCTGCTATTTTTTTTAAAATATCATCAACACATGTTTCTTTATTATGGAAATTTACAGCCTATACAACATCATATATTCATTTAAAACAAGATTGGGTAACAATTCATTATGGAGTTATAAACTCACCTCTTTATTTAATGACTACAAAATTAATAGGGCCAATTGGAGGTTATATGGAAAAAAAAATTGGAGGTAAAGATACTATTATTTTTGGTGGTATAACTGTTGTTATTTCTCTTTTTTGTTTACATTTACAACAAAATATTTGGATTTATTATTTTCTTACTGTTTTACTTGGAATTGGATTAGGAAGTTGTAATCAAATTTGCTTAAGGAATATTTGTATTTATAAACCTAAAAAAAAAGGTTTTATGTTATCAACTATTGGAACAGCAACTACTATTTTTTTTGGATTATTTTTCTATTGTTCTGAGAAATATATTAATTATTATGATTATTCTCTCAATAAAGGAACTGAAAATCAATTTTATCCTGAATATATTTCTCAAAGATATCAAAAATTTATTGTTTTTTTAATTTATAGTTATTCTATTATGACAATTTTAAGTGTTTTATTTTTTAGAGAATATCCTAAAAATGATGAATGTAATATAGAAAAAAACGAAAATAAAATTGAAATGAGTAATATTGAAAATAATTGTGATAATAATAATACTAATTCAAATAATGAAATAAATAATATAAGCAATACTCAAATTGTTTTTAATGAATCATCAACAATGATAAATAAAACTCAATTATCATCTTCTTCTTCAGATTTTAAAATCCCAGAAAAAAAATTAAATAAAAACAATAAAATATCAAAACCAAAAGATAAAAAACCAATAATAAAAGATGAAAAATATAAAAAAAATATGAAAAAAGTAATAAAAAGTAAAAGATTTTGGAGATTAGCATTCTATAATTTTTTATCTCCATTTATATCATATTTAATAATGGCAAACTTTAAAAATTTTAGAATATTAATGTTTTCAGCTAGACTTAATAGAGTAATAGGAGTAATATTAGGAATATTTAAATTATTAGTTGCTCCAATAGTTGGTTTTATTGTAGATAAAAGTGGTTCAATTAGAATATTAAAAACATTATGTTTATTAAGAATTATAATTGGTATTTTAATGGCATTATTTTTAGATAGTCCAACTTTTAATCTTGTATTAGCATTTGCTTCTGAATTAGCAACAGTTGGTCAAAAAAATTCATTTATTCCTTTTATTTATAATATTTTTGGTATTGATTATTCTATTGAAATTGAAGGTATGTTTGGTATTGGAGAAGGTTTTTCTAATTTATTCTCTGCTGTAATGTCATTTTTTATTTCTTATTTAAGTGGTTCTACTACTTTTGGTGGATTAAAATTACCTTATAGATGTTTATATATTTTTGGTAGTATTTTAAGTACTATTGCATTTTTATTAATTAATTTTGAAAATGAAGAAATTTTTGATTATGATGAAGATGAAGAAAATCAAAGTAAGAAAAAAATTGGTGAGTATGAAGAAGTAAATGTAAGTGTGTCTGGATAAAAAAATAATTAAAATTAAGAGTATTGTGTCTTTAATATATAAATTTTAATTGATGAAACTTATAATAGCTTTTAGAATTAGAGTTTCTGAATACAATCATTTTTTAATTATTAAAATTTTATAAATGTTATATATAAATAAAAAAACATTATTTAATTTTTTTTTTTTTTTGATAAATTTTTGTTTGGAAAAAATATAATTTATTATTTGGGAAATTTATAATTAATTTATTTAATTATAAATTTTAATTATTTTATACAATAAATTTTTTTTCAAAATAATTAATAATAAATTAAAAATGACAACAGAACAAAATAATGATTTAGAAAAAATAAAACATTTAGAAGAAGAAAATAATATAATAAAAACAAATTTTGAAAGTTATCAGGCAGCAACTGAAAAAGAAAGAATAGAACAAAATGAAAAAATTAATAAAATGGAAGAAGCACTTCAAGTTATTAATGAAGAATATGAAAAATTGTGTAAAAAATATGGTGAAATTTCACAAAGAAATGAAAAATTAGTAAATTCAAATAATTTATTAAGAGAAAAAATTGAAACAATTCAAAATAATGAAAATTTATATAAAGGAGAAAATTCAAAATTAGTTAAAAAAATAATTCAATTTGAAAATGATATTAAATTACTTAATAATCAATTAAAAGATAGTAATATTAAAAATAATAAATTAAATAAATTAAATAAAGAATTAACATCGAAAAATAAAGAATTAATTATTGAATTAGAAAATAGAGAAAGTAGATTAAAAGCTTTAAGAGAAATGAATATGATACTAGAAAATAAAGGTAATAAATTGATTAAAAAATTTAGTGATGTAATGAAAGTATATCAAAATAATTTAAATGTAAATGATAAAGATAAATTAAATACAAATTTTAATCAAAAACCTAATGATAAAAATTAATATAAATTATTTTTTTAAACATAAAATAATAAAAAAATTATTTATTAATATAAAACAATATGAAATTTTAAATTATATATAATTTTTATTTTTATCAGAGCATTACTTAATTTAAAATCTTTTCTTAAATTATTATTTATTAAAAATATAATTTTTAATGATAATTCTAATTTCTTTATCACTCTTTTTTTTTCTAATTATTATATATAATTTAACATTTAAAAACTCTTCTAAATATTTAAATTGGATATAAAACAATCACTGGTCCCCAAATAATTTGAATAAAGTTTAAATCATTATTATTTTAGTATTTTAAAAAATAAATATATAAATCAAGATAATATACTAATTACATTAATCAAATATTTCTTTATCATAATTCATAATAAATTTTACAATATATTTATATTATATTATAAAATTCTTTTTAAAAAAAAATTTATTCAATTTACATCTGCTTTAAAAAATAATTATTTTATAATATAAAAGTCCTTATTTTTATAAAAAAATAATGAAGAAACTTTTAATCCTTCTTGCAATATTTGTATTTGTTATTTCACAAGACAAACCAAAATGTTCTCCATTAGAGAGATATAGTGTAAGAGCAGGAAAATGCGTATGCAAATATGGAGAAAATCCTAAAACAGGTAGTTGTGTAGGAAGACAAATTCCACAATGCAGAATAAAATGTCCAAAAGGACAAAGACTTGTACATCCATGTAGATGTGTAGATGGTGGTATGAAATGTCTATTTGGACAAGATAACAATGGAAAATGTTTAAAGAAACCTCTTTGTGGACCAGGAATGATTTATTCAAAAAAATTAAAAAGATGTCTTAGAAAACCCAAAGAAGAATAAAACAAATTAAACTTCTCATAAAATAAGAAATAATAGTTTTTTTATTTTTTATTTTTTTAAAATAATACTCATATTTTAATAGTTATTCATTATCATGAATATATAGTTTATTTTAAAATTTTTTTTCCAATCTTTTTTTTGAATTATTATAGTTAAAAATTAAAATGAAAATAAGATAAAAATAAAAAAAAATGAAAAAAGAAAATACTAATCAGAAATAACACAAAAAAAAGGTATAAATTCATTTTATAGAAAATATTCAATATATACTAAAAATCATAAAAATAAAAAAATACATCTAATAAAATAAAAACAAAAAAAAATAATATAAAAAATATTTGAAAAATAAAATTAATATTCAAAAAGTAATAATTTTAAATATTTAATAGTTAAATATTTAAAAATATTTAAAATTATTTTCAATAAAAAAGTTTAACAATGAATTCTCAGTCTCAAAATTTAATTGAAAAAGTACCTCAATTAGAAATAAGTAATATTCCATATTTCAAAAAACAAAAAAATTATTCAACTAAAAAAGGACCAATAACTAGATTTTTAAACAAAATTAATTTAAAAAGAAAAACTAATGTAAATAAATCTAAAATTAATAAAGTAAATCAATATAATTATCAATATAAATATGAAAATAAATTTAAAAACGAAAAATTAGAAATGGTTTCTTTTTTTGAGTTAGATTCAAATCATGATGATAATGAAAAAGATAAATCATTTAGTTCTTGTGAAGAAAATAGTTTTAATGATGAAATAATAATTTATCAAATTGATGATAATATTAATGAAGAAAAAAAAATGAATGATTTATATGATGAATTAGATAAAATAGAGAATGAATTAATTCAAAAATTGAATAAAAAATCACCTTTATTAAAAAATATAAATTTGTAATAAAAGATGTAATATAATAAATATGATTAATAAATTTCTTTTAAATGAATGGTATATAATTTGAATTAACATTTATCATTAATTTATTTTTGTTGTATTTTTTAAATGAATTGTAATAAATAAAATATTCATTTATATTAAATTATAGAAAAATATTGTATAATTAATAATTTTTTAATTTAATAAAAATTCAACTTATTAAATTAAATAATTTAAATGATAGATACTGGAAAACAGAGTAATATATATAAAAGTTCTTATGGAACAAATATAAATTATTCAAATGCACCTGAAATAATTGAAGCACCTCAATCTTCAACAAAAAAATCAAATATTAATTTAAAAAATTTACCGGATCAAAAAGTTAATAAAATTCAAACTCAAAAAAAAAGTAAATATTTAGGAAGAGATGAAAAAATTGATCCTGATCAATATTATTTTGTAAAAGATGAAAATGAAAGATTAAAAAAAGAAAAATTAGCAACAAATGAGAAAATAAAAAAAATGGATGTATCATTAGCAAATATAAAAGCACAATTAATAAGAGAAAGACAATTATATGATCAAAGATTATTAAATATGGATAATCCAAAATTTGATAAAGATTACCAAACAACTAAATTAGAAAATGAAAAATTAAAAGAACAAAATACAAAATTAAGAACATATATACAAGGATTACAAAGTAATAAAAAAACAGTTCCAAATTTTAATAAATCAAAACAAAAAAAAAAAAATCCATTAACAACTCAAAAAGAAAGAACAAATGATTTAGCTTTAATTTCATATTTAAGAGAACAAATAAAAAATTTAACTGAAGATAGAAGTAATTTAATGAAAGAAATAGTATCATTAAAAGGAAATGGTAATAATATGTATCCAGAATCAACATTTAAATCTGGAAATTCAACTTTTACTAATTTTAATGGAACAAATACAAATATGAAATTAGATGCAAAAGATAAAATGTTTCAATTAACAAGAGAAAAATTAGATGAAATGACTGAAAAATATGAAAAAGAAAAAACTAAAAATAGACAATTAGAAGCAAGAATTTCTATAATGAAAGATGATCAAGATAAATTAAATGAATATTTAGCTTTAATTGAAAATTATAAAAATAGAGAAAAAGAATTAGAACTTAGAATTGAAGATTTATGTAATTCTCCTTATATTCAACAAGCTGAAGAAAGAGGAAATATTTATAGAAAATTATTAGAAAATGAAAAAGCTTTAAAAGAAGCTGAAAATTTAATTCGTGATTATGAAAGACAAAATAAAGATTTAAATTCTAAAAATAAAGAATTTGAATCTAGTTTAAAAGATGCTTTAAATGAAAAAGATAAATATAAAGATGAATGTATGAAATTGAAAATTGCAAATGAAGAAAGAGAAAAAAATTCAAAATATTTTCAAGATCAAATAAATTTATTAGGTCAATATGGAGGAGTTAATTCAGAATTTAAAAATTTATTAAATATTATGAAATTAAATCCTGAAGGTGATTATTCAAATTTAAATTTAGTAGAAGAATTAAATGAAATAGATAAAATAAATGATCCTACAGTTTTACATAAAGAAATAAATAAATTAAAAACAGAAAAAGGAATTTTAGGAAATGAATTAGATAAAATAAAATCTTTATTACAAATACAACAACAAATAAATGAAGATATGAAAAAAATTCAAGAATGTGATTTAAAAAAATATCAATCAGAAATAAAAAAATCAAATGAAAAAATAGGTGAATTATGTAAATTAATAGATATTAAAAATTTACCAAAAGAATATATTACAAAAGATTCTTCAGGAAATCCAATAATAAAAGATACAAATGAATTAATAACATCATTATTAAATGATCAAAATAATACTCAAGAAACTTCTGAAAATAATAATTTAATGGATGATAAAATATCAGAATTTTCTAAAGATGAAAATGAACCTGATTTTACTATGAATGAAAATGCTATTGATATTTATTTAGGAGAATGTGAATTTGAAGAAGGATTAGATTCAGAAATTGGATTTAAAGTTGATAATATGATGTCTTTTATTACTGTTGATTTCTTTATTCATGAAACTCAAACTTCTAATATTTTATCTGGTAAAAATCCAATGTATAATTTCCAATTAACATTTAGAGTTAATGTTGATGAACATTTATTAAATTATTTAGAAAGTGATTATATTTATATTGAAGTTTATTATTTAAGAGATAATCAACAAGCAATTTTAGGTAAAGGAAAAATACCATTAATTGATTTAATTAAAGCAGAAAGAGAATCTAAAACAAATAATAGAGTTGTTAATAGAATTTGTCCTTGTTATTCTATTAATGATGAAGGATTAAAAATTGCATCAATTCATTATAAAATGAGAACAAGAAATCCAATTGCAGAAATATTAAAACATTATTATGAAATGAATAAATTCATAAGAGAAATAAATCCAGTTGAAGAAGTAAATAATAGAGAAATAGAACAAACAATGAAAGAATATTCACATTTAGGAGGAAAAATATATGAAGTTAAAATATTAATAGCAAAAGCAACAAATTTAACAATTTTAAATCAAGAAAAAACAATATTACCATATTTTTATTATAAATTCTATAAAGATAAAGAAAGATATTCTAATATTTCACAAGGAAGTAATCCTCAATTTCAAGATGTTGCTTCATTTACTGTTGTTTTAGATACTGCATTACAAGATTATTTAACAAAAGATAATTTAAATATTTATCTTTTTGATAGTTCAAATCCAATTGAAGTTGATGTTACTGATAAAGAAGCTGTTAAATTAGTTAATGTAAATGAACAAATAAAAAAAGATTTAATTGGAGTTTGTAGAGTTCCTTTATCTAATTTATTAATTAATAATATTGTTCAAGGTACTTTTCAAATTAAGGATGTTAATAATAAAGAAGTTGGTCAATTATTTATTACTATTTTCTGGGAAGAAGTTATTCAAAATGATAAAGATGCTTCAATTAAAAAAAGTTCATTACCATATCAAACAAAAGCTTTTGAAGATGCTTTAATTATTAAATTAGCAGATGCATTAAGAGAAAAAGGTTTAAATGTTGATTCTGCTTTTAATATTTTTGATATGGATAATAATGGAGAAGTGACTATTAATAATTTTCAAAATACTCTTTTATTTACTTTGAAATTTACAAATAGTCAAAATGAATTAGCTCATTTGACTAAAGTTATTTTTACTGATAATAATTTGGATACTTTAAATAGAATAGATTTTTATAAAATATTTGCTATGTTATTACCACATAGTGGTCCTGCTGAAGATTTAATTAATAATAGAACAAGTACTATTGAAAATATTCATACTGTTCCAAATATGATAACTAATAGTGATAATATGACATTTACAATTAAAGCAGATTATGAAAATAAAGATAAAATTGAAACTCCAAATTTAGATAATACTGAAAAAAATTTAAGAAGTACTCAGAAAAAAAAATCAGTAAAAACTAAGAATATTGATCTTATTAAAGGAGGTTCTAATAGAGAAATTCATGAAATTAATTCTGAAATTAAAGAAAAAATGATTAATACTGGAAAAAGTCAAGCTATTGATATTTTTAAATTATTTGATAAGGATTCTAGTTCAAGTATAAGTAAAGATGAATTAGGAAAAGGTTTACAAAAAATTGGAGTTAATTTATCTAATAATGAAGTTAATAAATTATTTAATGAAATTTGTGAAAAAAAAGATGATACTGGATTTTCTTTTCGTGAATTTAAGAGATTTTTCCAAAATAATATAGAAAGAAGAAAAGTTAACCAAACTAATCAGAGAAGGATTATTAACCAATCTATGCCAGTAAATAGACAAGGTACTTTTGGTCAACCTAATAATACAAATAATAATTATACATATAATAATAGATTTGACCCATCATATGGAATAAATAATTCTCAAAGTAGAATAAATAATTTACAAAATTATAATGATAATTATAATAATCAAAATGATTATAATAGTCAAAATAATTTTAATAGTCAAAATAATTTTAATAGTCAAAATAATTTTAATAATCAAAATGATTATAATAGTCAAAATGATTATAATAGTCAAAATGATTATAATAGTCAAAATAATTTTAATAGTCAAAATAATTTTAATAGTCAAAATAATTTTAATAGTCAAAATAATTTTAATAGACAAAGTAACCTTAACCAAATGAACAATAATTTGAATGAAAACCAAACAAGTTCTTTTAATAATGAATCATATAATAATATTAAGAATCAATCAATCAATTTCAATAATCAAAATATGATGGATCCAAGAGCACAATTTAATCAAAGTGGAATGTTATATCAAACTAAATTTCAACAATTCCCAAATAACAACAATCAAAATTAATTTAATCCAAAACAATAATTAAAATAAAATATTCAATTTTTAAATAAATTAGAAATTTTTTTATTTTAATTAAACAAAAAAAAAAAAAAAAAAAATTTAATATTTTTAAAAAAATACAAATTTTTTAAAAATTCCCTTTTAATTTAAATTATAATAGAAATAGGTTTTAAATATCAAATCAAATAAATGGAAAATTCCAAAAAAGTGAATAATTCAAAACAAAAAAAATCTTCAAAAAAACAAAAACAAAAGCAAATAAGAAAAAAGGAAAATTCAGAAGACGATTCATTTTTCAAATTAGAAGAATATAACACAACAAATAAAAGTAGTGAAACAATCCAAGATGAAAATTCCTTAAATTTGAATTACATAGATACAACAATATATGATAATCCAGATTATTATGGAATATTACCAGGAATTCCTTACATAAATGGATTTGAAGTTTATTCATATCCTCATTTAATAAATCCATTTGCTCAAAAAATTCCTATTAAAACTTTAAGAAATAATGAATATATTTATGTTAATTGTAAACAATATTCAAGAATTTTAAAGAGGCGGGAAGCAAGAAAAAAATATTTTGAAATGTATGAAAATGATTATTTTTTAAATAAAAAAATTAAATATCATCATGAATCAAGATATAAACATGCTATATTTTTAAGTAAAAAGGAAAAAGAATTTATTGACAAAGAAAAAAAAATAAAGATGATTGATTTAAAAAATGGCGTTGTTCAATCTTCTAATTCTACTTTGGATGATTCTGAAAAAATGAAAATTGCTTAGATGATATTTGAGAAAAGTTATTTTCAGAAATTTTAATTTTTTTTAGATAATTAAATGATAATTTAATAATTTATTTTAATCCCCAATTTTAAAATAATATTTAAAAATTCTAATAATATTATAATAATAAATACCTTATTTTCTATTGGAGATTGGACCCAATCCCTATCCCATCCCCATTAAATTAAAAATATAATTAAGAATTCTTTATTAAATTAATATATATATTTTAATTAATTTTTAATTTTTTTCAATTTAAGTGTTATATATACTTTTTTATTTTAACTATTTTTTAACTATTTTTAACTGTTTTTAACTATTTTTTAACTATTTTTAACTATTTTTTAAATATTTTTAAATATTTAATATGGGTGGACAATCATCAGGCTCATCTGGACAATTAAGAAATAATGGAAATTGTGGGAACTTAGAATCTCCAGAAATTCAAGAAATATATAATTTAGAAATAAAATCAGCTAAATTAATCACCATACCTTTAAAAAAAGGAATGAATTATGTTAATATGGGACTTGATTATATTCATTATGGAGTTATTCCTTTTACTCCATATTACTTAAAATTTGTTCATATTGCACTTGATCTTATTTTAGAAAATAATATTTCTGTAGTAATTGAATATGGTTGCTATTTAACAAAAGAAAGCGATCTTGAAAAATTTCAAAATATAACTAAATATAGAGCGCCTGAAGATAACAACATAATTTATTATTATCCTTTTAAAGATGGAATTTCATTTTATATTATTAAAATCGATGATTTAAGAAGATTTTATAATGATGAAAAAGATATTATAGAAAAAAATATTAAAAATTTATATAAAAATGTCAGTGAAGATAATTTTAAGAAATTAGTTGAATATGAAGTTTCACGTTATAATTTATTTAATATCTATAAAAATTTATATAATACAACTTTAGAAGAAAGTATCAATGAATTAATTTTACATATTGATAGGCATCAAGTAGGTCAATTTTATTTACAAATTAAAAAAAAAATTAAATTTTTTGAATTAATTGTTCAATTTTCCGATGGTTGGACTGCAGAAGATTATAATATTGTTACTCACAATTGTCAAGATTTTGCAGGAAAAGTAATTAATATTCTTAAAGCTTATAGACCAAATGAGGAGTCGAGACAATTAATATATGAAATAGAATTGCCAAGAGTTGTTGTTGATGCACTCAAGGAGAATGAATCTGAAGAAAATTCAGAAAAAGTTAAATGGAGAAGAATTTCTGAAAAAATTCCATTAATTAATTTATATTATGTTTATAAATATCATTCTTCATTAAAAGAATATAGAAAAAATCTTGGCAAATAATTATTAATTTATAAAATTAATTTTAATAAATAAAATAATTTAATATTTATTTAAATCAGTTTAAAATATTTCACTTAATTATGGGGATTGGGTCCAATCCCAAATCCTCAAATTAAGCTTTATTATTTTATTATAAATATTATCATTTTAAATAAATATTTTTTAAAAAATAAAATTTATTTAAATTATAATCATTAAAAAAAAAGGAATGACAATTCAAACGATGATATAAATATGATGGAAAAATATTTCATTCATTCAAGTAAAATTCAAAATGAATCCCAGAATCCAAACGACGCAAGTGATTTAAATAATCGAATGCAAAGAAATAATTTATAACCAAAATATAAATCAAAACATGAATCAAACTATAGAAATGAAAAAAGGTCAAATACTAATTTAAAAAAGAAGAAATTATCATCAAATTTAAAAATGATATACTTATCAAAAATAAAAACACTATTAATTTATGTTAGTAAATTAATAGTATTTGAAACAGATAAAGCACAAAATCCATAATTAGCAGATGATCAAATAATATTTGCATGTTACTATGAAAAATAACAAAAAAGAATAATATCATTTTGTTTAAGAAAAATAAAATTTTTGAATATTTTCATAGGAAAATTAAACACAGTATATGAAATTCCAATGAATAATGAAATAGCAGCATTGACAATAGATAAAAATATAAAGGAATTAGAATTTCATAATGTAGAAATTAATATGTTGGCATATTCATTAGTATTAAATATTGTAGTCAGTTGTTCAATTGATAATATAATAAATATACATTGATGATACAGAATTAGCTGAAAGTGAAGTTAAAAAAGAATTATATATTCAAAATGGTTAAATTAAAGCAATTGCAATTTGTTAAAAATTTTCTCATCTTACATGTTTAAAGTTAGTTATATTTTAAAAATCAATCAATCAATCAATTCCAATAATCAAAATATGCCAAGAGCAGAATTTACTCAAAGTGGGATGTTATATCAAACTAAATATAACCAATTCCCTAATAAGTAAAGTTAAAATTAATTTACTCCAAATAATAATTCTAATAAAATGTCAATTTTTAAATAAAATGAGAATTTTTTTAATTTTAATTAAATGAAACATCAAGACCTAAATTCTGTAATTGTTCAGCAATTTCATTATAATTATTATTATCATCATACAATTTATAAATAATAGTTTCTTTTTCATTTTGTTTAAATATTAATTGAATAACAAAAAAATTTAATATTTTAAAAATACAAAAATTTTTTAAAAATCCTTTTTAATTTAAATTATAATAGAAATAGGTTTAAAATATCAAATCAAAAAATGGAAAATCCCAAAAAACCAAATAATTCAAAGAAAAAAAACTCAAAAAATCAAAAACCAAATAAAATAAAAAAAAGCAATATTCAGAAGAAGATTCATTTTTCAAATTAGTAGAATATAACACAACAAATAAAGTAGTAAAACAATTCAAGATGATAATTCCTTAAATACATAGATATAACAATATATGATAATCCAGACTATTATAGAATATTACCAGGAATTCCTTACATAAATGGATTCGAAGTATATTCATATCCTCATTTAATAAATCCATTCGCTCAAAAAATTCCAATTAAGACTTTAAGAAATAATAAATATATTTATGTTAATTGTAAACAATATTCAAGAATTTTAAAGAGGCGGGAAGCAAGAAAAAAATATTTTGAAATG